>JAUCBJ010001092.1:0-54622 GCA_032718475.1 Nemertoderma westbladi | reverse complement strand
ATTCCACGAAGCTAAGGAAAATCAACTACTTTCGCTAAGAAAGATTTTCCTTAGCTGAGATGGTCTATTCATAGTGGGCTATTTTACTTGTGTGAGGCAGATTTGGTTTTTTTTGATAGGTGAAAAAACTAGCCTTTAAAAGTACCCTGAAATTTTGCATGTATATACTACTCGACGAGGCGCATCTTTTGGGCCGGGTCTCATATCCAGGAAAAATCTGGTTTCCATGGCAACGGACTTCAAAAAAAGTCTATGTATTTCAAGTCAATATTTATAACTCTATTTGTAGGAAAACTATAATAGATATAAACTTGGGGTTTCTCAACTCAACTATAAGGTCCATAGCAGAGCCGATTGAAGTTAAATAGAAAATCCAGTTACCTTGGCAACCAGGCTAAACAGATGTTAAAATTTATAAAATGTTAATTTGAAGCCTAAGGTTAAGGTGTTATTACTTGGGACCAACCCCTACCCCCACTATATAAATTATTCTGCGTCCGAATTTGATTGTTCTATTTTGCAGTTACCATGACAACCGCTGAAAACAGATGTTTTTATGCAAAAATTACTCATTTGGACATAGACTTCATGATAAAATTTTATGAAACTGGGTATGTGTTATCTGGACCACTAGTTGGGACTTTTGGTGAAACTGAAAACATTCCAGAAATATCTAGTTACCATGGTGACTGGAGTTTATTAAAGTCTATATCATTCAAGTCTAAATTCAATACTCTATTTGTAGCAAAATAATGTAATATATATAAATTTGGGGTTTTGCAACACATCAATAAGGTCCATCCATATACAAGCCGTTCCACGTTAATTACACAATCCAGTTACCATAGTAACAAGACTAAACAGATGTTAAAATTTATAAAATTATAATTATTGAAGCACAAGTTAATAGTCCACGAAGCTAAGGAAAATCAACTACTTTCGCTAAGAAAGATTTTCCTTAGCTGAGATGGTCTATTCATAGTGGGCTATTTTACTTGTGTGAGGCAGATTTGGGGTTTTTTGATAGGCGAAAAAACTAGCCTTTAAAAGTACCCTGAAATTTTGCATGTATATACTACTCGGCGAGGCGCATCTTTTGGGCCGGGTCTCATATCCAGGAAAAATCTGGTTTCCATGGCAACGGACTTCAAAAAAAGTCTATGTATTTCAAGTCAATATTTATAACTCTATTTGTAGGAAAACTATAATAGATTTAAACTTGGGGTTTCGCAACACAACTATAAGGTCCATAGCAGATCCGATTGAGGCTAAATAGAAAATCCAGTTACGTTGGCAACCGGGATAAACAGATGTTAAAATTTATAAAATGATAATTTGAGGCCTAAGGGCAAGGTGTTATGACTTGAGACCAACCCCTACCCCTACTATATAACTTATTCTGCATCCGAATTACATTGTTCTATTTTTCAGTTACCATGACAACAGCCGAAAACAGATGTTTTTATACAAAAATTATTCATTTGGACATAGACTTCGCGATAAAATTTTACAAAACTGGGTATGTGTTATCTGCACCACTAGTTGGAACTTTTAGTGAAACTTAAATCATTCCAGAAATTTAGTTACCATGGTAACTGTAGTTTATTAAACTCTATATCATTCAAGTCTATATTGATAACTCTATTTCTAGCAAAACTGTAATATATATAAACTTGGGGTTTTGTAACTCATCTATAATTTCCATATCCATCCAAGCCGTTTGAGGTTAATTAGAAAGTACAGTTACCATAGCAACAAGACTAAACAGATGTTACTATTTATAAAATGATAATTTGAAGCACAAGTTAATAGTATTATGACTTGGGACCAAGACCTACCCCCACTATATGACTTATTCTGCATCCGAATTACATTATTATATTTTTCAGTTTCCATGACAACCACTGCAAACAGATGCATTTTGATAGAAAATCGGTAATTTGGACATAAACTACAATATTTTCTGAAACTCGGTATATGTGTTATAATCTGAACCACAATCTGGACTGAATCTTTTTTCAAAGGTAAAACCCACAGTTCCAGAGAACTCTAGTTTCCATGGGAATAGAAGTAAATTATTGGCAATTGCTACTAAACTAGGCTATAAGCAACGAACCAAAGTGTGGCCGTTTGTTTAATTTTCCTTAGCTTCGTGGTTGCATTTCCTTTAGGAAATGCCTTTCTCGTATCAATTTCAATATCTTTAAACCGTGTTTAATAATGTCTACTTTAGTACTACGCTATACAGGCCACGTACTACCGTATGGTCAATTTGAAGAATATTGCTTGTTTTTAATATGTCCACGAAGCTAAGGAAAATCAACTACTTTCGCTAAGAAAGATTTTCCTTAGCTGAGATGGTCTATTCATAGTGGGCTATTTTACTTGTATGGGGCAGATTTGTTTTTTTTTGGTCGGGGAAAAAACTAGCCTTTAAAAGTACCCTGAAATTTTGCATGTATATACTACTCGACGAGGCGCATCTTTTGGGCCGGGTCTCATATCCAGGAAAAATCTGGTTTCCATGGCAACGGACTTCAAAAAAAGTCTATGTATTTCAAGTCAATATTTGTAACTCTATTTTGTAGGAAAACTATAATACATATAAACTTGGGGTTTCTCAACACAACTATAAGGTCCATAGCAGAGCCGATTGAGGTTAAATAGAAAATCCAGTCACCTTGGCAACCGGGCTAAACAGATGTTAAAATTTTTAAAATGTTAATTTGAAGCCTAAGTTAAGGTGTGATGACTTGGGACCAATCCCTACCCCCACTATATAACTTATTCTGCGTCCGAATTTGATTGTTCTATTTTGCAGTTACCTTGACAACCGCTGAAAACAGATGTTTTTATACGAAAATTATTCATTTGTACATAGACTTCACGATAAAATTTTACGAAACTAGGTATGTGTTATCTGGACCACTAGTTGGAACTTTTAGTGAAACTCAAAACATTCCAGAAATATCTAGTTACCATGGTAACTGTAGTTTATTAAACTCTATATCATTCAAATCTATATTGATAACTCTATTTGTAGCAAAACTGTAATATATATAAACTTGGGGTTTTGCAACTCATCTATAAGATCCATATCCAAGCCGTTTGAGGTTAATTAGAAAATACAGTTACCATAGCAACAAGTCTAAACAGATGTTAAAATTTATGAAATGATAATTTGAAGCACAAGTTAATAGTGTTATGACTTGGGACTAACCCCTACCCCCACAATATGACTTATTCTGCATCCGAATTACATTGTTCTATTTTTCAGTTTCCATGACAACCACTGCAAACAGATGCAATTTGATAGAAAATCGGTAATCTGGACATAAACTACAATATTTTCTGAAACTCAGTATATGTGTTATCTGAACCACAATCTGTACTGAATTTTTTTTCAAAGGTTAAAGCAACAGTTCCAGAGAACTCTAGTTTCCATGGGAATAGAAGTTAATTATTGACAATTGCTACTAAACGAGGCTAAGCAACGAACCAAAGTGTGGCCGTTTGTTTAATTTTCCTTAGCTTCGTGGTTGCATTTCCTTTAGGAAATGCCTTTCTCGTATATCATCTATAATTATTTACCTGTTATTTTGTTGTTTTTCCGGTTGTTTTAACCCAAGGAGTAGGAACTAGCCGAGGCGCAGCCGAGGCTCAAAGTTAATCAACTACTTTCGCTAAGAAAGATTTTCCTTAGCTGAGATGGTCTATTCATAGTGGGCTATTTTACTTGTATGGGGCAGATTTGTTTTTTTTTGGTCGGGGAAAAAACTAGCCTTTAAAAGTACCCTGAAATTTTGCATGTATATACTACTCGACGAGGCGCATCTTTTGGGCCGGGTCTCATATCCAGGAAAAATCTGGTTTCCATGGCAACGGACTTCAAAAAAAGTCTGTGTATTTCAAGTCAATATTTATAACTCTATTTGTAGGAAAACTATAATACATATAAACTTGGGGTTTCGCAACTCAACTATAAGGTCCATAGCAGATCCGATTGAGGCTAAATAGAAAATCCAGTTACCTTAGCAACCGGGATAAACAGATGTTAAAATTTATAAAATGTTAATTTGAGGCCTAAGGGCAACGTGTTATGACTTGGGACCAATCCCTACCCCCACTATATAACTTATTCTGCATCCGAATTACATTGTTCTATTTTTCAGTTACCATGACAACCGCTGAAAACAGATGTTTTTATTCAAAACTTATTCATTTGGACATAGACTTCATGATAAAATTTTACAAAACTGTGTATGTGTTATCTGGACCACTAGTTGGAACTTTTAGTGAAACTTAAATTATTCCAGAAATTTAGTTACCATGGTAACTGTAGTTTATTAAACTCTATATCATTCAAATCTATATTGATAACTCTATTTGTAGCAAAACTGTAATATATATAAACTTGGGGTTTTGCAACTCATCTATAAGATCCATATCCAAGCCGTTTGAGGTTAATTAGAAAATACAGTTACCATAGCAACAAGTCTAAACAGATGTTAAAATTTATAACATGATAATTTGAAGCACAAGTTAATAGTATTATGACTTGGGACTAACCCCTACCCCCACTATATGACTTATTCTGCATCCGAATTACATTGTTCTATTTCTTAGTTTCCATGACAACCACTGCAAACAGATGCATTTTGATAGAAAATCGGTAATTTGGACATAAACTACAATATTTTCTGGAACTCAGTATGTGTTATCTGAACCACAATCTGTACTGAATTTTTTTTCAAAGGTTAAAGCAACAGTTCCAGAGAACTCTAGTTTCCAAGGGAATATAAGTTAATTATTGACAATTGCTACTAAACGAGGCTAAGCAACGAACCAAAGTGTGGCCGTTTGTTTAATTTTCCTTAGCTTCGTGGTTGCATTTCCTTTAGGAAATGCCTTTCTCGTAATTAAGTTGTTACATAACCTATTGAATTAAATATTTACTAATTACACAACTATTTTATCCACGAAGCTAAGGAAAATCAACTACTTTCGCTAAGAAAGATTTTCCTTAGCTGAGATGGTCTATTCATAGTGGGCTATTTTACTTGTGTGAGGCAGATTTGGTTTTTTTTGATAGGTGAAAAAACTAGCCTTTAAAAGTACCCTGAAATTTTGCATGTATATACTACTCGTCGAGGCGCATCTTTTGGGCTGGGTCTCATATCCAGGAAAAATCTGGTTTCCATGGCAACGGACTTAGAAAAAAGTCTATGTATTTCAAGTCAATATTTAAAACTCTATTTGTAGGAAAACTATAATAGATATAAACTTGGGGTTTCTCAACACAACTATAAGGTCCATAGCAGAGCCGATTGAGGTTAAATAGAAAATCCAGTTACCTTGGCAACCGGGCTAGACAGATGTTAAAATTTATAAAATGTTAATTTGAAGCCTAAGGTTAAGGTGTTATGACTTGGGACCAACCCCTACCCCCACTATATAACTTATTCTGCATCCGAATTACATTGTTCTATTTTTCAGTTACCATGACAACCGCTGAAAACAGATGTTTTTATTCAAAACTTATTCATTTGGACATAGACTTCACGATAAAATTTTACAAAACTGGGTATGTGTTATCTGGACCACGAGTTGGAACTTTTAGTGAAACTTAAATTATTCCAGAAATTTAGTTACCATGGTAACTGTAGTTTATTAAACTCTATATCATTCAAATCTATATTGATAACTCTATTTGTAGCAAAACTGTAATATATATAAACTTGGGGTTTTGCAACTCATCTATAAGATCCATATCCAAGCCGTTTGAGGTTAATTAGAAAATACAGTTACCATAGCAACAAGTCTAAACAGATGTTAAAATTTATAAAATGATAATTTGAAGCACAAGTTAATAGTCCACGAAGCTAAGGAAAATCAACTACTTTCGCTAAGAAAGATTTTCCTTAGCTGAGATGGTCTATTCATAGTGGGCTATTTTACTTGTGTGAGGCAGATTTGGTTTTTTTTGATCGGTGAAAAAACTAGCCTTTAAAAGTACCCTGAAATTTTGCATGTATATACTACTCGTCGAGGCGCATCTTTTGGGCTGGGTCTCATATCCAGGAAAAATCTGGTTTCCATGGCAACGGACTTAGAAAAAAGTCTATGTATTTCAAGTCAATATCTATAACTCTATTTGTAGGAAAACTATAATAGATATAAACTTGGGGTTTCTCAACACAACTATAAGGTCCATAGCAGAGCCGATTGAGGTTAAATAGAAAATCCAGTTACCCTGGCAACCGGGCTAAACAGATGTTAAAATTTATAAAATGTTAATTTGAAGCCTAAGGTTAAGGTTTGATGACTTGGGACCAATCCCTACCCCCACTATATAACTTATTCTGCGTCCGAATTTGATTGTTCTATTTTGCAGTTACCTTGACAACCGCTGAAAACAGATGTTTTTATACGAAAATTATTCATTTGTACATAGACTTCACGATAAAATTTTACGAAACTAGGTATGTGTTATCTGGACCACTAGTTGGAACTTTTAGTGAAACTCAAAACATTCCAGAAATATCTAGTTACCATGGTAACTGTAGTTTTTTTAAAGTTATATATCATTCAAGTCTATAATCATAACTCTATTTGGAGAAAAACTGTAATATATATAAACTTGGGGTTTTGCAACTCATCTATAAGGTCCATATCCATATACAAGCCGTTCGAAGTTAATTAGAAAATCTATTTACCATAGCAACAAGAGTAAACAGATGTTAAAATTAATAAAATGATAATTTGAAGCACAATTTAATAGTATTATGACTTGGGACCAACACCTACCCCCACTATATGACTTATTCTGCATCCGAATTACATTGTTCTATTTTTCAGTTTCCATGACAACCACTGCAAACAGATGCATTTTGATAGAAAATCTGTAATTTGGACATAAACTACAATATTTTCTGAAACTCGATGTGTTATCTGAAAAACAATCTGGACTGAATCTTTTTTCAAAGGTAAAACCAACAGTTCCAGAGAACTCTAGTTTCCATGGGAATAGAAGTTATTTATTGGCAAATGCTACTAAACTAGGCTAAGCAACGAACCAAATTGTGGCCGTTTGTTTAATTTTCCTTAGCTTCGTGGTTGCATTTCCTTTAGGAAATGCCTTTCTAGTATTATGACTTGGGACTAACCCCTACCCCCACAATCCACGAAGCTAAGGAAAATCAACTACTTTCGCTAAGAAAGATTTTCCTTAGCTGAGATGGTCTATTCATAGTGGGCTATTTTACTTGTGTGAGGCAGATTTGGGGTTTTTTGATAGGCGAAAAAACTAGCCTTTAAAAGTACCCTGAAATTTTGCATGTATATACTACTCGACGAGGCGCATCTTTTGGGCCGGGTCTCATATCCAGGAAAAATCTGGTTTCCATGGCAACGGACTTCAAAAAAAGTCTATGTATTTCAAGTCAATATTTATAACTCTATTTGTAGGAAAACTATAATAGATATAAACTTGGGGTTTCGCAACACAACTATAAGGTCCATAGCAGATCCGATTGAGGCTAAATAGAAAATCCAGTTACCTTGGCAACCGGGATAAACAGATGTTAAAATTTATAAAATGTTAATTTGAAGCCTAAGCCTGAATTTCTCAACTCAACTATAAGGTTCATATCCAAGCCGTTCGAGGTTAATTAGAAATTCCAGTCACCATAGCAACAAGACTAAACAGATATTAAAATTTATAAAATGATAATTTGAAGCACAAGTTAATAGTATTATGACTTGGGACCAACACCTACCCCCACTATATGACTTATTCTGCATCCGAATTACATTGTTCTATTTTTCAGTTTCCATGACAACCACTACAAACAGATGCATTTTGATAGAAAATCGGTAATTTGGACATAAACTACAATATTTTCTAAAACTCAGTACATGTGTTATCTGAACCACAATCTGTACTGAATTTTTTTTCAAAGGTTAAAGCAACAGTTCCAGCGAACTCTAGTTTCCATGGGAATAGAAGTTAATTATTGACAATTGCTACTAAACGAGGCTAAGCAAGCAACGAACCAAAGTGTGGCCGTTTGTTTAATTTTCCTTAGCTTCGTGGTTGCATTTCCTTTAGGAAATGCCTTTCTCGTATGACTTATTCTGCATCCGAATTACATTGTTCTATTTTTCAGTTTCCATGACAACCACTGCAAACAGATGCAATTTGATCCACGAAGCTAAGGAAAATCAACTACTTTCGCTAAGAAAGATTTTCCTTAGCTGAGATGGTCTATTCATAGTGGGCTATTTTACTTGTATGGAGCAGATTTGGGGTTTTTTGATAGGTGAAAAAACTAGCCTTTAAAAGTACCCTGAAATTTTGCATGTATATACTTCTCGATGAGGCGCATCTTTTGGGCCGGGTCTCATATCCAGGAAAAATCTGGTTTCCATGGCAACGGACTTCAAAAAAAGTCTGTGTATTTCAAGTCAATATTTATAACTCTATTTGTAGGAAAACTATAATAGATATAAACTTGGGGTTTCGCAACTCAACTATAAGGTCCATAGCAGATCCGATTGAGGCTAAATAGAAAATCCAGTTACCTTAGCAACCGGGATAAACAGATGTTAAAATTTATAAAATGTTAATTTGAGGCCTAAGGGCAAGGTGTTATGACTTGGGACCAATCCCTACCCCCACTATATAACTTATTCTGCATCCGAATTACATTGTTCTATTTTTCAGTTACCATGACAACCGCTGAAAACAGATGTTTTTATTCAAAACTTATTCATTTGGACATAGACTTCATGATAAAATTTTACAAAACTGTGTATGTGTTATCTGGACCACTAGTTGGAACTTTTAGTGAAACTTAAATTATTCCAGAAATTTAGTTACCATGGTAACTGTAGTTTATTAAACTCTATATCATTCAAATCTATATTGATAACTCTATTTGTAGCAAAACTGTAATATATATAAACTTGGGGTTTTGCAACTCATCTATAAGATCCATATCCAAGCCGTTTGAGGTTAATTAGAAAATACAGTTACCATAGCAACAAGTCTAAACAGATGTTAAAATTTATAACATAATAATTTGAAGCACAAGTTAATAGTATTATGACTTGGGACTAACCCCTACCCCCACTATATGACTTATTCTGCATCCGAATTACATTGTTCTATTTTTTAGTTTCCATGACAACCACTGCAAACAGATGCATTTTGATAGAAAATCGGTAATTTGGACATAAACTACAATATTTTCTGGAACTCAGTATGTGTTATCTGAACCACAATCTGTACTGAATTTTTTTTCAAAGGTTAAAGCAACAGTTCCAGAGAACTCTAGTTTCCATGGGAATATAAGTTAATTATTGACAATTGCTACTAAACGAGGCTAAGCAACGAACCAAAGTGTGGCCGTTTGTTTAATTTTCCTTAGCTTCGTGGTTGCATTTCCTTTAGGAAATGCCTTTCTCGTAGAAAATCGGTAATCTGGACATAAACTACAATATTTTCTGAAACTCAGTATCCACGAAGCTAAGGAAAATCAACTACTTTCGCTAAGAAAGATTTTCCTTAGCTGAGATGGTCTATTCATAGTGGGCTATTTTACTTGTATGGAGCAGATTTGGTTTTTTTTGGTCGGGGAAAAAACTAGCCTTTAAAAGTACCCTGAAATTTTGCATGTATATACTACTCGTCGAGGCGCATCGTGTGGGATGGGTCTCATATCCAGGAAAAATCTGGTTTCCATGGCAACGGACTTAGAAAAAAGTCTATGTATTTCAAGTCAATATTTGTAACTCTATTTGTAGGAAAACTATAATACATATAAACTTGGGGTTTCTCAACACAACTATAAGGTCCATAGCAGAGCCGATTGAGGTTAAATAGAAAATCCAGTTACCTTGGCAACCGGGCTAAACAGATGTTAAAATTTTTAAAATGTTAATTTGAAGCCTAAGGTTAAGGTGTGATGACTTGGGACCAATCCCTACCCCCACTATATAACTTATTCTGCGTCCGAATTTGATTGTTCTATTTTGCAGTTACCTTGACAACCGCTGAAAACAGATGTTTTTATACGAAAATTATTCATTTGTACATAGACTTCACGATAAAATTTTACGAAACTAGGTATGTGTTATCTGGACCACTAGTTGGAACTTTTAGTGAAACTCAAAACATTCCAGAAATATCTAGTTACCATGGTAACTGTAGTTTTTTTAAAGTTATATATCATTCAAGTCTATAATCATAACTCTATTTGGAGAAAAACTGTAATATATATAAACTTGGGGTTTTGCAACTCATCTATAAGGTCCATATACAAGCCGTTCGAAGTTATTTAGAAAATCCATTTACCATAGCAACAAGAGTAAACAGATGTTAAAATTAATAAAATGATAATTTGAAGCACAATTTAATAGTATTATGACTTGGGACCAACACCTACCCCCACTATATGACTTATTCTGCATCCGAATTACATTGTTCTATTTTTCAGTTTCCATGACAACCACTGCAAACAGATGCATTTTGATCCACGAAGCTAAGGAAAATCAACTACTTTCGCTAAGAAAGATTTTCCTTAGCTGAGATGGTCTATTCATAGTGGGCTATTTTACTTGTATGGAGCAGATTTGGTTTTTTTTGGTCGGGGAAAAAACTAGCCTTTAAAAGTACCCTGAAATTTTGCATGTATATACTACTCGTCGAGGCGCATCTTTTGGGCTGGGTCTCATATCCAGGAAAAATCTGGTTTCCATGGCAACGGACTTAGAAAAAAGTCTATGTATTTCAAGTCAATATTTAAAACTCTATTTGTAGGAAAACTATAATAGATATAAACTTGGGGTTTCTCAACACAACTATAAGGTCCATAGCAGAGCCGATTGAGGTTAAATAGAAAATCCAGTTACCTTGGCAACCGGGCTAGACAGATGTTAAAATTTATAAAATGTTAATTTGAAGCCTAAGGTTAAGGTGTTATGACTTGGGACCAACCCCTACCCCCACTATATAACTTATTCTGCATCCGAATTACATTGTTCTATTTTTCAGTTACCATGACAACCGCTGAAAACAGATGTTTTTATTCAAAACTTAATCATTTGGACATAGACTTCACGATAAAATTTTACAAAACTGGGTGTGTTATCTGGACCACTAGTTGGAACTTTTAGTGAAACTTAAATTATTCCAGAAATTTAGTTACCACGGTAACTGTAGTTTATTAAACTCTATATCATTCAAATCTATATTGATAACTCTATTTGTAGCAAAACTGTATTGTATTTAAACTTGGGGTTTTGCAACTCATCTATAAGGTCCATATACAAGCCGTTTGAGGTTAATTAGAAAATACAGTTACCATAGCAACAAGTCTAAACAGATGTTAAAATTTATAAAATGATAATTTAAAGCACAAGTTAATAGTATTATGACTTGGGACTAACCCCTACCCCCACTATATGACTTATTCTGCATCCGAATTACATTGTTCTATTTTTCAGTTTCCATGACAACCACTGCAAACAGATGCATTTTTATAGAAAATCGGTAATTTGGACATAAACTACAATATTTTCGGAAACTCAGTATATGTGTTATCTGAACCACAATCTGTACTGAATTTTTTTTCAAAGGTTAAAGCAACAGTTCCAGAGAACTCTAGTTTCCATGGGAATAGAAGTTAATTATTGACAATTGCTACTAAACGAGGCTAAGCAACGAACCAAAGTGTGGCCGTTTGTTTAATTTTCCTTAGCTTCGTGGTTGCATTTCCTTTAGGAAATGCCTTTCTCGTAGAAAATCTGTAATTTGGACATAAACTACAATATTTTCTGAAACTCGATGTGTTATCTGAAAAACAATCTGGACTGAATCTTTTTTCAAAGGTAAAACCAACAGTTCCAGAGAACTCTAGTTTCCATGGGAATAGAAGTTATTTATTGGCAAATGCTACTAAACTAGGCTAAGCAACGAACCAAATTGTGGCCGTTTGTTTAATTTTCCTTAGCTTCGTGGTTGCATTTCCTTTAGGAAATGCCTTTCTCGTAATAATTGCATTATTATCCACGAAGCTAAGGAAAATCAACTACTTTCGCTAAGAAAGATTTTCCTTAGCTGAGATGGTCTATTCATAGTGGGCTATTTTACTTGTGTGGGGCAGATTTGGGGTTTTTTGGTCGGGGAAAAAACTAGCCTTTAAAAGTACCCTGAAATTTTGCATGTATATACAACTCATCAAGGCGCGTCGTGTGGGATGGGTCTCATATTCAGGAAAAATCTGGTTTCCATGGCAACGGACTTAGAAAAAAGTCTATGTATTTCAAGTCAATATTTATAACTCTATTTGTAGGAAAACTATAATACATATAAACTTGGGATTTCTCAACTCAACTATAAGGTCCATAGCAGAGCCGATTGAGGTTAAATAGAAATTCCAGTTACCTTGGCAACCGGGCTAAACAGATGTTAAAATTTATAAAATGTTAATTTGAAGCCTAAGGTTTATGTGTTATGTCTTGGGACCAACCCCTACCCCCACTATATGACTTATTCTGCGTCCGAATTTCATTGTTTAATTTTGCAGTTACCATGACAACCGCTGAAAACAGATGTTTTTATACGAAAATAACTCATTTGGACATAGACTTCACGATAAAATTTTACGAAACTGGATATGTGTTATCTGGACCACTAGTTCGAACTTTTAGTGAAACTCAAAACATTCCAGAAATATCTAGTTACCGTGGTAACTGGAGTTTATTACAGATTATATCATTCAGGTCTATATTCATAACTCTATTTGTAGAAAAACCGCAATAGATATAAACTTGGGGTTTCTCAACTCAACTACAAGGGCCATAGTCGAGCAGATTGAGGTAAATTAAAAAATCCTGTTACCATGATAACCAGGCTAAACAGACGTTAAAATTTATAAAATGATAATTTTAAGCAAAAGTTAAAGCTATTATGACATGGGACCAAGCCCTACCCCCTCTATATAACTTATTCTGCATCCGAATTACGTTGTTCTATTTCTCACTTTCCATGGCAACCGCTGAAAACATGAAAATTTGAAGCCTAAGGTTAAGGTGTTATGTCTTGGGACCAACCCCTACCCCCACTATATGACTTATTCTGCGTCCGAATTTCATTGTTTAATTTTGCAGTTACCATGACAACCGCTGAAAACAGATGTTTTTATACTAAAATAATTCATTTGGACATAGACTTCACGATAAAATTTTACGAAACTGGGAATGTGTTATCTGGACCATTAGTTGGAACTTTTAGTGAAACTGAAAACATTCCAGAAATATCTTGTTACCATGGTAACTGGAGTTTATTAAAGTCTATATCATTCAAGTCTAAATTCAATAAAAACTCTATTTGTAGCAAAATAATGTAATAAATATAAATTTGGGGTTTTGCAACTCATCTGTAAGGTCCATATACAATCCATTCGAGGTTAATTACACAATCCAATTACCATAGCAACAAGACTAAACAGATGTTAAAATTTCTAAAATGATAATTTGAAACACAAGTTAATAGTATTATGACTTGGGACCAAGACCTACCCCCACTATATGACTTATTCTGCATCCGAATTACATTGTTCTATTTTTCAGTTTCCATGACAACCACTGCAAACAGATGCATTTTGATAGAAAATCGGTAATTTGGACATAAACTCAATATTTTCAAAACTTGGTATGTGTTGAACCACAATCTGCACTGAATCTTTTTTCAAAGGTAAAACCAACAGTTCCAGAGAATTCTAGTTTCCATGGGAATATAAGTTATTTATTGGCAAATGCTACTAAACTAGGCTAAGCAACAAACCAAATTGTGGCCCTTTGTTTAATTTTCCTTAGCTTCGTGGTTGCATTTCCTTTAGGAAATGCTTTTCTCGTAAACTTTTCAAGGTTGATTATTATAATATTAAGCAATGTATAAATTATTTCAAACAAAATTTTTCTAATATAAAACTGCACCACTGTTGGCTGTGCCCATGCCCAATACTATAACATTTCTAAAAGGGCATAGTTTTGGGGAGAGGATATAAAAAAGGGGCATGGTATTTTTGGGGGAAAAATAAAAACAAATAATATTATTTATTTTTACCGATTTAGGTGAGTGGCTTGGAAACATGCAATATGAAATTCAGAAAGAAAAACTGAACTTAGTAATAATTTCATAATTATTAGTAAACTTTTACTGACCGCTGGCTTCGTTTGACCTCTTTTCAGAGGTCCATGCTTTTCAAAAGGCCAGTCCACCGGGGAGTACAGTTTACATCCGCAAAAGTGATAAAAACTATATTCTCCAAAACTACCGCACTACCGGTACGAATTTTACCTAATCTCGAAAGCTTTAATCCGATCTCAAATCCTGTCTTATTTCAAATTATTTAATTCGTCCATTTTAAGTTGCTTCCACGAATGCCGATTATTTAAATTGTAATATTTTAACATGACCAACCTTTTAAAATTTCTTTATGTAGTAGTGACACTCACCCTCATTTGAATCTTATCATATTTATTATAACAGTAAATTGACAAGATTAGTTCCATAGTTACTATTTGAATCAATCGATTAGAGAACCCCCCCCCCCCCCCCCCCTGCCCCTACAGTATTTATCTCCCCGGTAGCTAGCGTTTCTAGCCTTGCTATTACCTGTCCAAAGTCCAACCCAGGGCTCCCACCGGTGCTCAACAAAATAAAAACACAGCGAGGTCGAAATAACGCAATGTATAGCCCTGGCCAACCAAACTTAGGCATCGGTACACCTTGTGCACACCCCCCTCAATTTCTTTACTAGCTATGTTTAAGCAGGTTTTTGCCTTTATTAATGTTCTAGAAATTATTAATGTTCTAGAAAATATATTGAAAATATATATATTTCAAAGAAAATATATTGAATTATTATGATAGCTAGTATATTTTTAACTAGCTAGTGTTTTTGTAAAAATAGGTAAAAACTTTCAGATTTTTTATATGAAATAATGTTCCAGAACGCAATCTACATTGTGGAAAAATTTATTTTTTTCATGGTAGCTAGTATTTTTTTAAATAGTAGATATTTTGTAAAAATAGATTAAAATAAATTTTATTATTATCCTCTCTGTTGCAATATATTAACAGTATTCGAGAATACTAGCTACTTTGATCTTAATTTTACTTTTTTGCCAATTTCTGCAGCATATAAGGCCTATCATCGACTAGGAAATATTAAAAAAGAAATTTTTGAAACACTAGCTAGTCCAAAAGTACTAGCTACCACAGAATGTCAAATATACTTTTTGTATGTCAATTATGTTCTAGAGCATAATTCAACAAAATATTGTTTTAAAAGATAGCTATTAAAAAAATTGTGGGGGGTGTGCACAAGGTGTACCGATGCCCAAACTTATTCTTTCACTCCGTGACACTAAACCCTTGATTACATATAAAAATTTAATTGTGGTAATAAGATATTTATATTTGCAAAAAATTACCAAGAAAGGCAACATAACGCCGAAACTTACACGCTAATTTAAAATTTACTTTAAAATAAGTTTACTTATTTTACTATATTTTCTTGCGGGGTTTACTTTAAAAGTTTTTGAAATTAATTTCCTTTTAAAATTAACTTATTTTTTCATTTAAAATTAAAATTTACAATTTGCAATTTCTGTACAATTCAAGTTCCATTTAGCAACGTTAGTCTCTTTTAATCATCATTTTTTTTATTCATGTATACAGTGACATTCCCGAATATCTTCGAATCCTTAAACACTGCCCGGATGCTATCTGTCTCACTCTCCACACTATTGCTGATGAAAGTCGATGAAACCGATCCTGATTCCGATCCCAAGCTCGTAGATGGTGTAACATCACTAGTTGCCGATGATCCCGACATGTAAAGGCTCAACTGACGACTCATTTCAAATTTCTTTGAAGTAGATGGTCGAAGATAGGAAGTCGTTGTGGATAGATTTTTGTGCCCTAGCTGTTTCTGTGCTAGGTTAACTGGTTGGCCACCATCAACCAATGCTTGGGCTGCCGTTTTACGACAGCTAATAGGGGTAAGCTTCTTTCCTCCTTGTAACCCAGCTTTCGTTATTAGATTCCTAAACATTTTAGCGAATTGATGCTTTCCTACCGGTTGATCACAAAACCATTTTTCATTTGGCTTTGTGTTATGCTTTGGGCGTATGAAATATGGCTGCATACCATCTACCTTTCCATCGGGGAAACGTTTCATCATGTAGAAATCATGAAGTGTAACTGCACACAGACTTCGATCCGCTTTATACTCATAAACACTTGGTGAAAATTCCCTGGGAGCCGAATCGCCGTGTCGCGTCTTTGTACTACGTTCCTTTAGTTTTAGGTAGTATACACCTTCTTCAGTGTTATAGTGCTTTGTTATATCGCCTACAAGTATTTTTCGCATCTCCTCGCCTGGACGAGCTCCAAACTGGGTTGTAAGTACGATATACAACGTTTCGAGTAGCATTTTTGGATTCTCCATACCAAGAAGCCCCTTTTCCCTCATAGCCTTGAAATCGCCTTCCTCCATCGGGTTACTGGCTCTTTCAAGATTTCCCTTACCAGCACTTTTCGTTTCCGCTAATCTAGTTTTTAGGATGTCTCTACTAAGACGAAACTCAGGAAGTTCTAGCGCATTTCCTAACCCTAGATCTTTCAATTTGCGAAGGACTCCATAAAAATAGCTGCGCAAAGTCGTCGTTTCAACTTTTTCTCCCGTTTTTTTCTTATACTTACGGATAAATCCGTTGAAATGTTTTGCTAATTCCCCTCTTTTTGATTCCTCGCTCAGTTCTTCGATTGTTTCGCTGACATTGTTTATGTCGAGATATTTTCGAAATGCTGCGACAGCAACAGTGGTAGAATCAGCGGTATGGACGTTTCTGTTCGTTAATATGTACTCGTCATCAGTTTTGTCGTTTTGCGATAATCGAAGAGATGACTCATCCCTGAATCGTTTAGCTGGTGGTATAGGTTCATCATTTCCCAATGTGGAATCCACAGAAATTAAATGATCATTATTGGCGTAGAAGAGATTTTCTAAACACACCAGATCAGCTAAATCTAAGTCATCCATGTCTAATCGGTTATACTGCAGTACTGGTTTGCAATACAATAGACCACAGCTAAAATATTTAGGTAAACAGAATGTGAAATCTATGTACCGTTACTCGCACCTACTAATTTAAATGTAACCTACCATTTTTTGCTCTCGTCAAACCTCAAACAGAAAGTAAAATCCTAAATAAGTACAGAAATGTACCGTGGTAGGCTACCGGGAAGATGCCTACCGTGTTACGCTGCACAAACTAAAATCGTCAAAGAGAAAGTGAAATCAAAATGCAGAAGCTACCGGTAGGTACCGGACGGCCAGTATGTTCTCTAAACTCAAATCGTCAAACAGAAAGTAAACACCCAAAATAAAAAGCAGAATGTACCGTTGTAGCGCCTACAGGTTGCAGTTTCCAATCAGTCAGTTTGCAACCAGTAGTGTAGGTTATCAATTAATTCACTTCGGCCTACACCCCTTGGAAAATTAACTATTTAAAATCCTCGGCCTTTGGCCTCGGATTTTAAACAGTTAATTTTCCGCGGGATTCGGCCTCAGCAACACCAGTTGGTTTGCGGAAAAATAACAAAACAAAATAGCGGACAAAAATAACAACCCTACAGACCAACATTAGTTCGGTGTTATTTTTTCCGGGATTTGTTGTGTAACAACTATATTTAATTTGAAGTATAATGTGTGTTTTTTATATGTGTACAATGTACATCTATATCCAATTTGAAGTATACTGTAATATCTATATTATCACTAAATAAATCAATATCAGTTATAATAAATTATTTACCCAAAAATTATTAGGCTTGGCATCAGCTGGTTGCTAGGAGACAGCAGGATATAACAGGTGGGTTTGAAATTCAGCAATATCGGTACAATGCAGCAATTAATAATGTGGTCTTGCTGCCTTGGAAAGTTTTTTGAGTAGTTTGACTGTGGACTTCTATGACATCGATGCCAAGCTGCCAATGCGAAAGTTTTTTTTTAAGTAAAAGTTTGGTTAAATTTTCTTAAATATTTATTTAAATTTCTTAAGTACCGATTTTGGGATAGAATTGCTCAATTTTAATTTGTAGGCCTATCTAATAACTGACCCTCGTCCTGCGCGATGGCCCCACGAACGTGTTGTCAAGTTTCCATATTAACATTAAGTCATGAATTCGGTCTTATGGTAGCATTTATATGCAATCCAACCTCCTTAGCAGCCATCTCCAGCTCCACTTTATTCAGTAGAAGCTGTGCATCTGCTAGCGTATTAGAGAGCAGGGCGATGTCATCCGCGAAGTCGGTGTCTGTGACTGTAGTTGCCGGATATCTACTACTTCTGCGTTCTTGAAGTGTGAATCCCAGATCTTCACTCTTAGTGGCCGTCCTTATGGCGTAATCCAGAATCCAGTACCATTACAATTACTGTAGTACTGGCGCCCAGGGCCGGATTAAGCTATATCGGGGCCCGGGGCTAATATAAATTTGGGGCCCCCTTAAATTTTTTTTTTTTGGGGGGGGGGGGATGTTCGCATATAATGATGACAAATTTTAGAATTGTTTTTTATTGTATCTACTGTAGAGCAGAATTTAATGGGGATTTCAAATCTAAAAACTGCTTACCGGTAGAGAGATATCTTTTAGTTCTCGAATTATCGTGGAATATCTGTCTGGCAATCTGAATGTCAAAATGTAAGACAGACAGCCGACCGACGGACAGACTAGATTACATCAAATATTAAAACTGCCTCTGGAAATGAATTCAGCGACCCCGAAAACCCCCGTGAATATAATTTTTGCTCAGTGGTGTGCTTCCTTCCTGTCAGACTCTATTAACCAACCAGACCCCATACAGGCGATTTTGCGCGGGAAGGTTTGAACTTCAGGCAATTATCTCTGAATAACATTTTTTCACGCGAAAAATATTACTCTTCCGCCATTTCTTAACCGTTTTATGCAATTTTTTATTTATATGAAAGGTAATTTCATAAGCTTCAAAAAATTTCGGCCAGTTTTCTGGATTTCATAACATTTAGGTAATATATGTAGGTAATACTGTCTGTATACAGCTCAGTGTTGCTCCCTTCCTTTACTACAACTGTTAGTGTTCTTTACATTATGTCCCCCCCTCCTTTCTTGCCCTTTGGCAATGTTTACAGTGAGAAATTGGAGAGGTATGTATGGTATGGTAAATTTTCAGTAGTATAATTTGGAATGTGAATTTCGCATTTGTTCATCTGGGTACAATATTCCTTGTAGCTTGTATGTTTTAGTTTTAACGTGGTTCCAAAAATATTATTTTTTTTAATGTAAGGAGGGACCATTGATTACTTTTTTTCTTTTTCTGGTGGGCCCCAAACCTTCACGGGGCCCGGGGCTGCAGCCCCAAAAGTCCCGCCGTTAATACGGCCCTGCAGTGGCGCCAATGTGTCATCTTGCAGTACGCCAGCCAGGATTGAGAAGAACTTAGTTTCACCATCTGGTGAGAGTACCTGCGCTTCTGTGTCACAATATAACAATCCAATCCCAGCAACAATTACTTCTGGTATTCCATAAGCTCTTATGATTTCAAGCATTTTACCTTTATGGATCGAGTCGAATTCCTTCTTGAAGTCCACAAAAGTCATGACTGCGGGGAGATTCTTTGACTTAATTCCTTCAATCAGTCTCCGTAGTGCAAGTATCTGAGCTATTGTTGATCTACTTGGTCGAAATCCGTTTTGGCTCTTACGCAGTAGTTTCTCTATGTGAGGCCTAATCCTATATAGAATCATTTTATTGTATATTTTGGCAGCTACCACAAGCAAACAGATCCCACGATAGTTTGTTGGTACACCGAGGTCTCCTTTCTTGGGGAGAGGCTTTGTAATATATTTAAGACACAAAATCCAGAATGTAATTTTTTTAGATAGTTGGGAACTACTGTATATTAAATTTGGCAGAATATATTTAGTGACTTGTGACCATATGTTTAGAGGACTACTGTACCACAGATAAACAAATTGTTCCAGAATGTTAATACATGCAACATTCGAATGCCCATATCTCAACTATTTCCCAACCAAATTCAAATGTTTTTACCTACAGTATTTGGAATCCTTGCATGGCCAGCTTTCACTACTATAGTATAAGGTTTGGCTCACCCACCCAGGAGGAGTTGAGTGGAACTATCTGTGTTTCAAATTTCATGCAATCTCATTAAGATTTGTAGAAATGGAAGGGTCCAGGTACCATAATAAAGACACTATATTCCAGGACATGTGTTTGTCTAATCTTTGAATCGGCCGCTAGGGGGCTACATGTCTAAACATTAAATGTCCTCGTATTTTTCATTTAATCCGTTCAAGCTGGAACTTGGCAGATATGTAGGCCTACTAGACCATCAGCTATGTCTTTCAAAGGAGGTTAATCCTTCTGCAGTTTTCCAGCCAGCCGCTAGAGGGCAAAATGTCTGAAAGTGATAACCTTCCACATCTCGTTGATCTTAATCTGTTTAAGCTGGAAAAAAAACATATATTCCATACCTCAAACAGAGTTTTGTGACCGAGACTGAGCCTTAAGGGGGGGGGGGGGGGGGGGGGGGGGGGGTACAAAATTGGCACCAAAGATTGATTTGAAAAATACTACAAAGGAAAAGGGAAAAAAATCCATATTACTAAAAATGGCGGAAAGGTTTGAATTATTAAAACCGAACTTTAAAGCGATTTCACTCAAAACTATTTTTTGAACATATTAATAAATGGGAAACACGTTACAAGGTGACTTTTTTCAAAAATTTTTCATCGAAACGTCACAAAATTTGATATAATTCCAAAACTGTGAGGTTTAGAAAAATTCTGCTCGTTCACTTTGATGCGGGTATAATTCTCATTAAAACAAAAAAAGAATTTAAAAAATCCATTGAGAACTAAATGAGAAATCGTGTTTCTACTGTTTCGTAATTTGTCCTCATTAATTATGTTAATTTATGCATAATTAAGCTAATTACGTTAATTATTGTGGCTCACCCACCCAGGAGGAGTTGAGTGAAACTATCTGTGTTTCAAATTTCCTCTTTCAAATTTTTTTGTTAAGTTAATGACCCATCTTTTAGCTTTGAAATGAGACCATATTCAAGAAAAAGCATTCATATCTTCAAAAGTTACACGCTGAATACATAAAACCCACCAAATCGTTGTAAAATTACTATACCCCCCCCCCCCCCCCCCCCCCCCTAAACCGATTACAGTTGCAGTTTCCCCACCAATCCGCAAATGGCTCCAACACTGTCTCACATTTGAAATCTACGGAGAACCATTATAAGTCAATATATTAATCATATGTTCCTATTAATTACCCTTAATTATAAAAATGTGGGGCGAGCCAAGAAGTGAGCGACGCCTTAATATGGCATACTTTTAGTATTTTAATTCAACTTGGTACGTATGTAGTCCGTGAAAAGTTTAGAAAGAATCAGTTTGTTAAAAAATCACACAGCCTGTCAGTCGGCACCGGTAGTTTCAGAGTTTTGATAAAAACCGAAATAAGTCTGTCAATCATTGATAAAATTAAACCAAACTTGGTAAACATGTGGTCTGCCAAAAGTTTAGAAAGATTCGGAAGTTTGGTTAAAAACCAGACAGTCTATCTGTCGGTACCGGTAGTTTCATACCTTTGTTAAAAACCGAAATAAGTCGTTGGCCAATCATTGCTGAAATTGTTGGTACGCATTGGTACAGCTTCTCAGGTTAAGTGAGTCTCGTACTGCGCGAAGGCACCACGAACGTGTATTTATTGGAAGTCTTGTAATGTAAAACGTTCAGTGCGATGTGTTTAAATTGATAACTATAATGTTATCAAGTACGAACATTGAATTCTATGAACAACATAATATTAATGTATTAAATTACGAAAACATATCAATTGAAAAAGTATCATCAATCGTCCCAGAATGTCACCCTTTTTACAAATTCAACATATCCCATTATACCTACAGAGTTATATAATATTTACATTTCAGAATAAAAAGTATTATTTAAATAATTAATTGTATTTGTGTATGGAGATATATAACACTTTTTAAGTGCAGTCACAATCTTATGCTCAAACTTATATTTTCGGACCCTTATTTCGATTAAATCCACTGGGGCCTTGTGCCGGATTGTAATGAATGAATGAAAGAGTACCAGAATTGATGCTTTTATTTAACTTGTTTCTTTAAATTTTAACTTAAATTTGACTTGATAACCGTGATTGGGGTTACCACCCCTCCCACTGTGCCGATTCCCTGCCTTAATTGAAAATAAATATATTATCCGAAATTCAAACATTATTTTTAACAAACATCTACGAGAAAATTTCAAATTTAAATGTAAATAGTTTCTATTTTATACAAAAGTATACGACTTCTAAATCTGCGACCAATTACCTACGAGACAATTAAATTTGTGATATATTTTTATAATCAATATTGAATAACTTAGTAATTAAAGGAAAGCCGTATAACATAGAGTATAACAATAAAGTTTTTTTTACACACATTTTAAACACAAACATTTTTTTTTATTTGGTGCTGAATCGGAATCTCACACGACTGATGCTAAATCGGAATCTCAGTCGATTGATGCTGAATCGGAATCTCAGTCGACTGGTGCTGAATCGGAATCTCAGTCGACTGATGCTGAATCGGAATCTCAGTCGACTGATGCTGAATCGGAATCTCAGTCGACTGATGCTGAATCGGAATCTCAGTCGACTGATGCTGAATCGGAATCTCAGTCGACTGGTGCTGAATCGGAATCTCAGTCGACTGGTGCTGAATCGGAATCTCAGTCGACTGATGCTGAATCGGAATCTCAGTCGACTAATGCTGAATCGGAATCTCAGTCGACTGATGCTGAATCGGAATCTCAGTCGACTGATGCTGAATCGGAATCTCAGTCGACTGATGCTGAATCGGAATCTCAGTCGACTGATGCTGAATCGGAATCTCAGTCGACTGATGCTGATTCGGAATCTCAGTCGACTGATGCTGAATCGGAATCTCAGTCTTGGGGAAAGAGTTTTTAACATTTTTCATAAAATTGATTTATTATCTGAAAGTTCTCAGTATTTAGTCGACGTAAGTCGTATGATTAGGTATTGTGGACACATTCAATCACTTCTTGACTACAGAAATAGGTTGATATATTAATTATACATAAATTCAATAACCAATTCAATAATTATTGACAATATTAAAAAAATAATTATATTTTTCTTCACTCTTTCGGGATTAGTATCGGGATCGGGTTTATATTTTTGCTGGAATCCCGTTTTGCCGCAACGGAATCCCGTTACTTTGGACGAGTTTTAATAAAAATAAACTGATATACAGGATGTCCAGATAACTCGCCGAACGAAAATCCGACTTTTTCGTATGTTCTAAAAGCCAATACCATAACTTAGATGTTGATCTGAGTGACGAATAACTTGGTTGCCATGGAAACATACATTTATCTCAATGTCATCACAGCTTTACTTATGTGATAACTTAGAATATTTAATCTTAATTAATTAAGGAAATGCGTCACAGCGTAAATATTAAATTCACCAACCAACTTAAATCTCTTTCAATATCTCTTAGTCAAACCAAGTGACATTAGAACTACGTGACCTAGAACCACGTGACCTAGAACCACATGACCTAGAACCACGTGACCTAGAACCACGTGACCTAGAACCACGTGACCTAGAACCACGTGACCTAGAACCACGTGACCTAGAACCACGTGACCTAGAACCACGTGATCTAGAACCACGTGACCTAGAACCACGTGACCTAGAACCACGTGACGTTAGAACCACGTGACCTAGAACCACGTGACGTTAGAATCACGTGACGTTAGAACCACGTGACGTTAGAACCACGTGACCTAGAACCACGTGACCTAGAACCACGTGACCTAGAACCACGTGACCTAGAACCACGTGACCTAGAACCACGTGACCTAGAACCACGTGACCTAGAACCACGTGACCTAGAACCACGTGACCTAGAACCACGTGACGTTAGAACCACGTGATCTAGAACCACGTGACGTTAGAACCACGTGACCTAGAACCACGTGACGTTAGAACCACGTGACCTAGAACCACGTGACCTAGAACCACGTGACCTAGAACCACGTGACCTAGAACCACGTGACCTAGAACCACGTGACCTAGAACCACGTGACCTAGAACCACGTGACCTAGAACCACGTGACCTAGAACCACGTGACGTTAGAACCACGTGACCTAGAACCACGTGACCTAGAACCACGTGACCTAGAACCACGTGACCTAGAACCACGTGACCTAGAACCACGTGACCTAGAACCACGTGACCTAGAACCACGTGACCTAGAACCACGTGACGCTAGAACCACGTGACCTAGAACCACGTGACGTTAGAACCACGTGACGTTAGAACCACGTGACGTTAGAACCACGTGACCTAGAACCACGTGACGTTAGAACCACGTGACGTTAGAACCACGTTATCTAAAACCACGTGACCAAGAACCACGTGATCTAGAACCACGTTATATAGAACCAAATGACCTAGAACCACGTGTCTGTTGAACTAGGTAACAAAACTGGGAAAATTGCGGAAAAAAATATAAATAAATATACGAAGTTTCCACGGCAACCAAAATAATCGTCACCTAGACCAAAATTTAAGCTAAAATGGGTTTTACACCACGAGATCTCAGTGAGTTATTAAAAAATGAAATCTTATAAAATTTAGCGGGACAATAGCGGTGCAACGGAACATTTGTTTCTGTTAGTACAGCGAAACGAAAAGTTAGTTATTAAGCCAAAAGGTCAGATATACAATACGAATTAACAGATTCCAAGACGCCGAGGGAGATATCGCTCGGCACAGTTTGGCACTGAATGATGGGCAGCATAAACTGACAACCCTTTGTGTCGCTCTCCCAATCCAATAGTTCAACCAATCCGTTTATACCGCTGATCGCGCGACTAGCCAGTTCGGCATAACACAGCTGTTCCCGCGGCGATTTAGGAGGCGGTAATGACGACACGGCTCGGGCGAGTTCCGTAACGCGAACGAACAATCCCTCCAAGTCGGCCTCGCAGATTCCCGAAGTCTTCAGCTCATGGATACTCGCCATAATGTTCAGGAAGTCAAAATAAACTTTCCCACCACCGTTCCAGTTGCTGATAGAA
Source organism: Nemertoderma westbladi (assembly GCA_032718475.1). NCBI lineage: Eukaryota > Metazoa > Xenacoelomorpha > Nemertodermatida > Nemertodermatidae > Nemertoderma > Nemertoderma westbladi. The sequence goes on along the minus strand of JAUCBJ010001092.1, from coordinate 29,342 downwards.
ACCCGTCTGTGGTCTTCGTTCAAGGATACAAGAAGCTGATGGACAGTAGAGTACTCGCCGCTAATCATAGCGGTAGGGATCAGTCTATCTAATAGAACTTCGTGGCATCTGTTGTAATCCTTGGCTGACAGGTAGTGCTTGGTTGCTAAGAGGTACTCACCATCGTACTCGGCTCTGTGGGCCTTCGCTTTGTAGATACGCTCTGAGGAGACGCCCAAGGTATCGACGACAAACTCCTCTTTAGGGTTGAAGCTCTCGGCCGCGGTGCAGTTGTGCTCCAATAATGCCTCGACAACCGAACGCCTATCCGCTCTCTCATTGTGTAGCGCCACGAACACGGCCCATTCCCACATCCCGCAACCCTCCAACTGCGATACAAAGCCCATACTGATGTTGGATTTCGTCGAATCCGAGAAATGTCGATATCCTATCGACTCCAGAACCTTGCTCAGCACCCAGGAAATATGAAAATCCAGAGGATTGTCGGTGTGTCCGGTGTTGTCTACAACGAGATCCAACTTATATGAATTATCGCAATACAAAGCTATAAGATGGAAGCAAGTGTCCCACATACTGTTGGAGATTACGGGTGTCATTGAGATCTCGGCTGACTGAGCAAAGTAGGTAGGTAACGGGGGTCTAGCGTAGACAACGTCGCTCCCGCAGAAAGCTTTCCTGTACTCCTCCAAACACTGTTCTATGGAGGCGGTCGCAGGACATACGTACCACATGTGCAAGGAGAAGGCGCGCCTCCAATCCAAGCCGGCGCACGCGTTAATCTGCGCGCCATTGGACGTCTCCATGTACGGCGTTCCCGCCAATGTTGCGTATATCTTAATCACATCTTCGGAAATGAATTTGTCGGCGCGCGTTTTGGCCCAGTCCTGCAACTGATCCAATATGTACTGTCTGTTTGTGTGCGATCCTCCCACCTGACTGAGAAGCAGCGCCAGATGGAGATACCCGTTGTCCTGCGCCGTTTTACAGGCATTCCCCAGTTGCTTTCCGGTTAAGTAGCTAAAAATCTGTAAAGGACATTCCAATGCAGAATTAACAATTTCCTGGTGTATATTTGAGGCGGAACACGTCTGCAACCATTTCGAAAAAGCTTCCCTTCTGGCATCCTGATAATTGTAGGAACTTTTCGAGTAATGTTTCTCAATTTCAGAAGGCAACGATCCCCACAAGGCCATACATAGTCCCATCATAGCATCGAGCTCACCAAACAACCCCTTTACCTTCGGCATCGAGTTAATGCTGACAACCAGCTCCTGAATAAGATCGGATGTTTGACTAACAATAAACACGGGATACAACGCCGATGGCGTTCTAACGCTGTGGTTCAATACTATCTTCAACAATGATACGACATTCGTTAGTGCCGGTTCGCTGTGAAAAGTTGCTGATGTCATATCCATAAGACAGGCGGTATAACCTGCTGTTTCTTTATGTTCGTCATACCGGTAGAGAATACTACGGCTTTGATCGGGAGTTGCGTCACTGGTAGCGCAAACTAATTGAAGTTGTTGTCCCCAACCGAATCGCGAAGTTGAACCGAGGAACAGACCCAGATCCGCGATGTTGTGTTCTTTACCGCGAATGAAAGATTCGGCATACGGGGCCTTAGCAACTCTCGAGAGCGTGTTTGTTACTAGAACTGTGTCTGCTTCATTGGTGGTCTTTATTGACGTTGGGAGGTTTAATGGCATCTTAGCTGTTGGTTGCGTGGGGAGGAGGCCAGGGAAACTCAACTCAGTTGATGCAGCGAACCTCGCTGACACACTGTAATCTTCCTCTGGAAAAGAACCTCCATTTGCCTCTTTTAATAAAAACGAATGATCTTGTCGGTTAGTTTCCATTGGCTGGTAATTATCTACGTTGATGACGTAACGGGATAGTTTCTGTTTGGGTTGGTAAGTATCGGGTAGGTTGTCGTTATCTTCGTCTACAAACATCGATGCCTTCATCAGCTGAACCTTCTCCGAAGGAATATCGAAAGTCGACACGATATTGTGGCTAAAATTAAACTGATACCTATCCACATCACTATCATTAAACTCGCTGGAGATATCGTCATTGTGATTTATGACGTCATCCGTCATTTCTGTGTCGCCATCGAATCCAATATGTTTACTTAATGGCTCCCCCTCTGCACTACTGTCCGGTAAGTCTAGCCCATTACCCGTAATTCCAGACAACGACAATTTCGTTTTTTGCACCAGATTATCCGTCGCAATTACCTTCTTTGTAACAGTCGCTGTGGTAACCTCGTCATCCTCACTGTCCTGCAACCCGTATTTAGAAAAATGATCGACTTCGAACACCCAGCTCCCGGTCTCCGGACGATAATCAATGAACTTAGCCCCGATCTTCAACGACGCTTGCTCTATTTTATCCTGATAATTCATTGACTTTAAACGATTTGGGTCTTTAATTAGTTGCTTGCTCGTTTTATCTCTCGGCCAACAACAATGCAATGTAATCTCAGCACGTTTATTAAGACCATATCCTCGTTTTGGTTTGGTGACGTCATCAGGGTATACAGTTACTTCTTTTCTTCGAAAGTGAATTATCTCATCCAGATTCATATTGGTTACGTCAGTTATTCCAGGGAAATAAACAGTCCCATAGTTCTCACGGCCGATTACGAGACCGTCGACTTCACACTTGCCGTTTCCATCTACTACTAGAGTATCCAGCGGCGGGTCGGTGTAGTAGCCACTACGTCGCAATATAACACCACCGGGATTGGAGAATGAAACCAAATCAGATTCATCCTGAAAGGAGCCGACATCGCCTTCGTTGGTTGTAGCAGAGTCACTGTGAGTACTGTGACATCTCGAATCAGGGTCATCGTCAAAACGAACCACTTTCTTTGTACTTTGGTTATCAAGACCTTCACAATCACTACTCGACCGTCTTACTGTCGGAATTATATAGGTAGCAGACATTGGAGATTCCAGAATTTTAGTAGAACTGCCAACAGGCTGAGGCGTGGCACCTGTAGGTGAAGCGATAGACATACTGGTAGGTGTTGGGTTAGCAATGTCATCAGCTGCTAAATTAGGAAAAGACTGCGAAGCTAAAACTGTCGACGATGGAACATCCGCCACGATATTTTCGTCATCAGATAACGCTCGACGTATAGCCGGGTCGCTTGATGATGAACCCCTTGGCTTCAATGTCAGTTTTGTGTAGCTTCTCCTTGGAATGAGAGCCTGGTTATAGAATGGAGTACCATCCACCTCACTGTGATCATCAAATAATCTAGCTGTGCCAACATTTGCAACCGGAATTCTTTTCACTTTAGGAAATAGATGGATAGGCGTGGTGGCTGGGCTGATTATAGATTTTTGCGCTAAGGCTGATATGGGTTTCAACAAATTCTCTCTACGGTCAGTCGCCTCTCCCATATTTTGAAACAACGGTGAATCCCCATAAGGGTTCATCGACATCTGTAGGAGTTGCAATCTGATTTGCTGCTTGTGCTCATCCTGTGGCGGCGTTTCAAACGAGTTTGGCTTACCTGGACCGAATAACCCTTGGCCTTGGCCAAACCCAGCACCTGTTTGATTAGAAAAGTTGAATGTCCCTGTGCCAAACGCCGGCTGGTTTGTGTTACTGGTAAATCCAAAACCACTTTGCAGTTTATTTCCAAATAAACCTGTAGCAGCATTCGCTTGACTGCCAAAGCCTCCCGTATTCGGTTGAGCAAACCCGAAATTTGATGTGGATTTATTGCCAAAAAGGCTCGGCGCAGATGCCTGTGAAGTTGTGTTGGCAAAGTTGAACAATGGAGCAGATGATGTTGTGGTTCCAGCGCCGAATGCAGGCTTCGCAGTTCCAAACAAACCAGCAGACGTCGATGTCCCGGGGTTGAATGCTGAGCCAAAAGATGTTTGCTGAGGAGGTTGCTGCCCAAACAGACCACTGCCCGTTTGTTGCCCAAAAAGAGGTTTGTTTTGAGACTGCGACATTCCAAATAAACTGCCACTTGCTGAGGTTGAGGTTGGAATCCCAAAAGATGGTGTTGCTGTGGTGCTCGTGCCACCGAAGACAGATTTGTTTCCAAACAACGAAGATGTCCCAGAAGCGGCGCCAAACATATTAGTTCCCGTTTGCAACGTACTCCCGAACGCCATTGGCTGGGCAACACCCATTGGTTTGATTTCTGCAGTTCCCATTCCAGAAAAACTCGGCTGAGAAGCGCCGAATAAACCTCCCCCTATCGTACCGCCGCCACCCTTCCTATTTGCAGCATAATCTTCAAGACGAAGCTCTTCAATAGATTTTGCTTCATACTCTTTCATACCTGTTACGCATTGCATTCTCGTTTGAATAGTAGCCTGCATGCCATTTTTCATTATTTGTTCAGTCCCTTGTTGAGGTTGAAATTTCACAGTTGTTCCAATAGGAGCATTCTGAAAGGAGCTTTGGGTTCCAAATAAGTTAGTTGTAGAAGATGGAGTGGATCCAAAAGACATCCCTTGCGCAGATTGTGTGCCGAAAAGTCCACTGCCGGCATTGCTAACCGCAGTTGGTTGAGCTGTGGAGCTGAAACCAAAAGGTTTTTGCTGTCCAAATAAACCGACATTTGTTGGAGTTGGTTGAGCAATGTTACCAAAAAGCCCTGCTCCACCTGTTTGATTACCAGTAGCAAATAGGCCTCCAGTATTACCACTTAACTGGGGCCTGGGAGCTCCAAATGAAGACCCACCAAATGGGTTGGCAGCAGCACTAGGAGCTGCTGCAGCTTGATTTGACCCAAACATACTACCTGCCACGGCAGTGGGTTGGCCAAACCCAGTTGTTCCAAAACCACCAAAGTTTGATGTAGATGTAGCTGCTTGTTGTCCAAATGTAGGCTGCGCAAAACTTCCAAACCCAGAACTAGGAGTTCCTCCAAATGCACTAGGGCCAGTATTTATAGATCCAAACATGATATAATGATATACCCTGAATAGTAGGCCTATTATCTCTATATAATATATTAAATTCAATTTTTTACGGTTTCCTGTATACTGGTATAGGCCTACCTATCAGTTCAGTATATATCATATAGGGGTAGTCTGGAGTCTGGTACCGGTGGTACTGTACTATATCTTTACAGCTTTATATTACAGGGTAGGTGCCCCAGGTGGTCGTGGTTTGTGGTAGCCATGAGCGGTAGTAGGTCTATAATTATATACTAGTGGTACACTAGTATTTGTTGGTATTTGTAATTTGTATGGTACATAGTTAATTAATAATACCGGTAACAATACTTGATTAGCTAATTACCGGTAGCATATGTTGCACTGTAATATTGCAAACCAGGCTGCAAATGAAGTGCAAAAATCGCAACGCGTTGTGCGCGTATTTGAAATAGTCCGCGGTAAAAGCGCGCGGAATTGAAATAAAAGTGCGCGAAATTATGTGAAAGACAACAAAAGTGCGCAGTACCGTAATCTCAATCTGTGCAAAATATCAAAAGTCATAAGGTGCGTGGACAGGCGGATGAGGTGTAAAAAAGTTTTTCATGCATGCAAAGTGAGAAAAATAATTTGCCACAAAAAATTTCGCTCGCTTCGCTAGCGTTTCTTTCCATTTTGCATTGTCAGATTGCTCAAATGTCTAAATTTCGCAAAACTTGCAATAGTGTCTTTAAACCGCGCCAGTGGCGGGTCCGAAATCGCGCCAATACCAACCTAACCTACCGGCAGACCGGCCTGCCGGTACCGTACTAGAATTTTTTTTAAAAAACATAAAAAAAACATTAAACTGAACACATTTTCAAGCCATTCGTTAATATATATTTATTGTCCGGGTGGGATCTCTCTTTAAAACATCTGATATTTAATTGAAACAGCTGATTAGTTTGGAACAGAATAGGCCTACTACCAGACTACTGTACTATAAATTATCAGAATTATATCTATATATAATTTCATTGGTCCATCAATGTGTTACCATTTCAATAATTAAAAATTCAATATACTGTACTGCTGTATGTAGGCCTATGTATTATTTACTTGAATTCTACAGTATATCAGTACCGGTATATTGACGGATAAATGTGTTGTTATTTTGTCTTTTAGGAAACACGCAAAGTCAATCTGTCAATTGATGATTAGAGAGCAATTTTGACAATACAAAATGTAAATGAAACGCAAGCGAAGCAATTTTTTTTGTGGCAAACTCTTGTTCTCACTTCTGCACTTTGCACGAACTTTAAAAGCATTGAGAGCACAAGCTTTGAGACTATTGAGAGCCCTCCTGACGCTCAGCGCGAGGCGCCACGGCACTCAAAGCGCGCCTGTCGCACCACTTTAGTTCACAATATTCTGCAAATCGCGCCAGAGAGACCTGGCGCTTCGCGCCAGATATATTCACCTACAGACCTAACTGGTGTAGGTGTATGTATTGCAGTCGGGAATTTCGCTCACATCAGCACATATCACATATGTTTTGCTCGCATATCTTTTTCATTTTGCATTGTTAATAAAAAATTTTGCTCGCTTCGCTCGGGGTCCGATCCAACGAATTTGTACAAAAAAGTACAAAAGAATACAAAATAGTACAATATAGTACAAAAGAGTACAATAAAGTGCAAAAATAGTACAAAAGAAAGAGTGCAAAAATAGTACAAAAAGAGTACAAACGAGTGAGAATGGAGAAACGCAAAACGTGTATCCAAGCTGCCACATGTAGTTCAAACTTCAAATCATGTACAGGGGCGCACAGCACATGATGTGCAAAATAAAACAAAGCATTGTCTGATTGTGGGGCAAGCCATGCATTAAGTGGGGGTTGATCTAGCTGTCTAGCAGTCAGCAAAAAAAAAACTCAATAAAGTTGCAGATAGAACATACAGAACATATGACATAGGACAAACATAGCCTACATACTGACAGACTGACTGACTGACATAACGTAGCAACGTAGCATACGGTACCAGCATATAGTCAGGCAGTCTATCCTTCAGTATCAGTCAGTCAGTATATGGGCTACTTTAAGACTACGTCTGACCGTATGACCTATATTTTGAGTTTTATCTACCCACTGCATAGTATGTATTGCATTAGGCCTACCTGCCTACAGCATTATCAGATTATATTGTATTATACGCAGAGTAGCCTATTTCTACCTACTCAGCTACTTGTATGCCTGTATGCCAGTCAAAATCTATAGGCCAATTGTACTATTTTGTATTTTTTTGTACAGATTCGTCGGACCGCTTCGCTCACGTTTGTTTTTCGTTTGTTTTTTTGTTAAAATGAGGTGTGCGCGTTTTTTTCGGTGCATGCAGGCATGCGCGGCCAGACTGCAACTGGCAGACTGGAATCCATACACTTTGCGCCGGATTAATCCGGCGCGCTTTGCAATAAAAGCGCGCCAATGTGGCGCGTGGCATGCTCGAAAATCGTAAATCGCGCCGCCAGCCGCGCCGGCTTTGGCGCATCGCGCTCCCAACAGCCCAAAAATAAAAACCGGCGCCGATTTGTTAGTTTAACAATTAGGCCTATGGAAGATTTAAAAAATTTCGGCTCACTTCGCTCAGTCGGCGACTGAGCGAAGTGAGCCGAAATTTTTTAACAACTGAGATTTTTTAATTTTTTCGCTAATTTTTTAGCGACTGACTGACTGACAGTCGCTCGCCTTTCTTTTTTATGTTGTACAGTTGTATGTTCAGTGCTTTGCTTAGCAGCTTAGGCTACTGCTGTACAGCTAGGCTATATTACACGACAGCCTGACAGCACGATATAAAATAATTACAGAATTCAGGAATTAACGAATATATTGAAAGGAAACAATTCGAACGGATTTAAAAAAAAATAGGTCAGTCAGTCAGTAGGTCGGTCATCAGACAGTCAGAAATAATATGCAAAAGTAATTTGGTTGGATATAGACAGATAGGGCCAGGCCAGGCCCAGGGGTCAGGCAGTCAGACTCAGGAGGTAGCTGGCAGCTGGGTAGGCAGTAGGCCTACTGCATCTGCAGTAGGCATGGCACTAGGCTATTGCAGTAGGCCCTACTGCAGTACTGCCCTATTCTGCTATTCCCTGCTATTGCAGTATTGGATAGGACAGGCCTACAGATCTGCAGATACAATTTTGAAACATTTGAAAATTACTGAATTATAAAGGTGCCGGTAGAAGATTATTTAGGCCTGTACTGTCACACTGTGCTGCTGTCAGCTGTGACTGTCAACTGTTATCAGGTTATATTGGTAGAAAAGAAGGGTCATTTCATTACTTAGGCAGTTTGGGACCGACCTTTACAACCGTTTATAATTGTCATTCTACAGTAGCCTAGCCTACCTACAGACCTATCCAACTATCAGCCTATTCCATATTCAGCTATCAGGCTATTGCTTGACTACCTGCAGACCTGATTTTTTTGGTGTTAGAGTGACTAGGCCTACCAGCCTACTGCTGTACTGACAGTCTGAGTCTGACCATGTGACGTGACTACTGACTGTCACTGTCTGACCATATGGATTCCCTCAATTGGTAAAGTGATCGTTTATGCTATTGTCTGATTGTTTTGGTTAGAAAAGGCCGCACCTGTAACCTGATCCTTTCCCTCAATTAGTAAAGTGGCCGTTTATTTGTTTTGGCAGTTTGGGGGACACCTCGATAAATACAGCTTGCCAACACATTGTTACTATCAATAATCAAAAATCAGGGGCTAATAAAATGGCAGCTGGCTTTGAAATTAATACTCCATATCTCAAGAACCTGTGACCTAGTGGTTGTAGTCTCGGCTTCCACCTCGAGGTCCCAGGTTCGAATCCGACACCACGCTGATGAGACCCAGTAAGGTCGAAACGCGTACGTGGTTTGGAGAGATATGAGATATTAATTTCAAGAAAAATTACGCGATTCCTAAATTTGTACATATAATACATAAATTCATAAATACATATAATAGAATTCATTTATACAATTTATTCCAAATTGAGATGAGCAATACAACATGTTGTTTAACCAGTTTCTATTGAATATATGTAATCTAACGGTGGTACAAAATAAGAACGATAACATATTAATATTACCAGCCCACCACCAATAAATATTACAATAATACAGAACAGCATTGTGTGTGTAATGTACACCATTGTGTAATGGAATGATATTGTGGAAGCCCTCAAGCGTTATATTGAGGTATTCAAAGTGTCTAAACTACAAATGTTTGTATATTAACTGCAGCGTATTGTGCTGCTAAGTATGGTGCTGCACCTTGGTGCTGCAACGTAGGGTACTGTAACGCAGTGTGCTGCAACGCAGGGTGCTGTAACGCAGAGTGCTGCACCTTGGTACTGCAACTTAGGATGCTGTAACGCAGAGTGCTGCAACGTATGGTGCTGCAACGAAGTGTGCTGCAATTGGGTGCTGCAACGAAGTGTGCTGTAACGCATGGTGCTGCAACGCAGGGTGCTGTAACGCAGAGTGCTGCAACTTAGGGTGCTGCAACTGGGTGCTGCAACGCAGTGTGCTGATACGCAGGGTGCTGCAACGTAGGGTGCTGTAACGCAGAGTGCTGCAACTGGGAGTTGTAACGCAGGGTGCTGTTACGCAGGGTGCTGTAACGCAGAGTGCTGCAACTTAGGATGCTGTAACGCAGAGTGCTGCAACGTATGGTGCTGCAACAAAGGGTGCTGCAACGTAGGGTGCTGCCTGCAACTTAGGGTGCTGTAACGCAGAGTGCTGCAACGAAGGGTGCTGCAACGCAGTGTGCTGTAACGCAGAGTGCTGCACCTTGGTGCTGTAACTTAGGATGCTGTAACGCAGAGTGCTGCAACGTATTGTGATGCAACGTATGGTGCTGCTCCTTGGTGCTGCAACGTAGGGTACTGTAACGCAGTGTGCTGCAACACAGGGTGCTGTAACGCAGAGTGCTGCACCTTGGTACTGCAACTTAGTATGCTGTAACGCAGAGTGCTGCAACGTATTGTGCTGCAACGTATGGTGCTGCAAAGAAGGGTGCTCCAACTGGGTGTTGCAATGAAGTGTGCTGTTACGCATGGTACTGCAACGCAGGGTGCTGTAACGCAGAGTGCTGCACCTTGGTGCTGCAACTGAGTGCTGCAAAGCAGTGTGCTGATACGCAGGGTGCTGATACGCAGGGTGCTGCAACGCAGGGTGCTGTAACGCAGAGTGCTGCAACTTAGGATGCTGTAACGCAGAGTGCTGCAACGTATGGTGCTGCAACGAATGGTGCTGCAACGAAGGGTGCTGCAACTTAGGGTGCTGTAACGCAGTGTGCTGATACGCAGGGTGCTGCAACTCAGGGTCCTGCAACTGGGTGCAGAAACGCAGGGTGCTGCAACTGGGCGCTGTAACGCAGGGTGCTACAACTGGGTGCAGAAACGCAGGGTGCTGTAACGCAGGGTGATGCAACTGGGCGCTGTAACGCAAGGTGCTACAACTGGGTGCAGAAACGCAGGGTGCTGCAACGCAGGGTGCTGCAGCTGGGTGCAGAAACGCAGGGTGCTGTAACGCAGGGTGCTGCAACTGGGTGCTACAACGCAGTGTGCTGAGACGCTGAGTGCTGTACCGCAGGGTGCTGCAAATGGGCGCTGTAATGCAGGGTGCTACAACGCAGGGTGCAGTAACATAGAGTGCTGCAACGTAGGGTGCTGCAACGAAGGGTGCTGCAACTGGGTGCTGCAAATTGGTGCTGCAACTGGGTGCTGCAACTTGGTGCTGCAACGCAGTGTACTGTTACGCAGGGTGCTGCAACTCAGGGTGCTGTAACGCAGAATGATGCAACTGGGTGCTGTAACGCAGGGTTCTGTAACGCAGAGTGCTGCAACGTAGGGTGCTGTTACGCAGGGTGCTGCAACGCAGAGTGCTGTAACGCAGGGTGCTGCAACTGGGTGCTGCAACTTGGTGCTGCAACGCAGTGTGCTGTTACGCAGGGTGGTGAAACGTAGTGTGCTGTTACGCAGGGTGCTGCAACGCAGGGTGCTGTCAAGCAGAGAGCTACACCTTGGTGCTGCCACGTAGGGTAACGCAAGGTGCTGAAACTGGGTGCTGTAACGCAGAGTACGGCACCTCGGTGCTGCAACTTGATGTTGCAACGAAGGGTACTGCAACTGGGTGCGTAACGCAGAGTGCTGTTACGCAGGGTGCTGCAACGTAGGGTGCTGCAACTGGTTGCTGAAACGTAGGGTGCTGCAACGCAGGGTGCTGTTGCGCAGGGTGCTGTAACGTAGGGTGCTACAACGCAGGCTGCTTTTACGCATAGTGCTGCAACGTAGGGTGCTGCAACTGGTTACTGCAACGTAGGGTGCTGCAACGTAGGGTGCTGCAACGTAGGGTGCAGTAACTGGGTGCTGCAAGTTGATGCTGTAACTGGGTGCTGCAACGCAGGGTGTTACGGCGCAAGGTGCTGCAACTTGCTGTGACGTTGGGTGAGCTTTGCTGCATTGCAGACGAGGCTGATGTGAGACACGCGTGGCGCAGATTCTAGACTGAAAGGAAAGTCGTGAACGATTGGCATCCAATAAACACAGTTAGACTCATTATAACTCATACTGGTTATGCAACTCAAACATATGAGGAAAGTATGCTTTGTCTGAGTGCGTGCGCAACCATGGCAACGGAAAGTCAGAAATGATTAAGCTTTTCATCCTTGCTAATGAACCCAGAAGACAGGCCCCATAGGTCATAGAAAGTCCGCAGAAACAGGCCGCAGAAAAAAAACGAAACATGTAGGAAAGTTCACGCTGAAGACAATAATTATATAGATTTGCTGTGAACTATATTATATAAAAGATGCGAAAATAAATCATAATGTTAGAAAACAAGGTGAATGTTCTCGATTTAAGATACAAAACAATAACAAGTTAGTAGTTGGCGGACACTAACTTGCCCCCCCCCCCCCCCCCCCCCCCTCCCCCCGGAACAAAAAGAGACACTACTGGTACAATATTGTCTTAAGGAGTTGTATAAACAAATCTAGTATCCTTAGTTATTGCAGTACAAACTCGGAATTCATTATTAGTTATAACACTGTAAAGTCGTTGGGGAAATGCAGGATAGCCGCTATTGGTTGGGGGAGAGGTGCGCAATATATACTCTCGGCCAATGGGAGCAGGGAAGGAGGGAAAGCTTCCTGATTGGCAGTGTCCGTAGAGTAGCGTTGCCAAACGACGTCCTATCAGGGAGTTTGGCCCTCCAGGGATATCCACATCCCCAGAATTAAGAAGTAAATCCCACAGGAAGTCCAACACATCGTCTTGTGGATTCCCTTCCAAATCTTCCGCGCCCAACTTCTCGCAAACGGAGCGAAACTGAAACAAACGAAGTTCTACTTTAGCGATTTGCGAAACAATCGCTTTATAATCGATCGAGTTGATGTCCTGCTGAGATTCGACTAAATATCTCTTGGAGATTCGCTCTATTTCAGATTGCAGTCGACCTCCCTTGTCGACTCTCCGCAGCTCAGCTATACCAGTCGCTATAACTACGGGTAACAACATCCCGACCAGCTGGCCCACATTGGACCCGCTCAGGTAGTGCATCACCTTCTCTGCCTCGCGAGTATCGTCGAACAACCGACGCTGTCTGTGGGCGGGGCAGCTTCGCGCCGCTATCCACGCCTCTTCCCACGCGTTTCCCGCAACCAACATCCGCGCACTCAACCGGCCCTCGACCAACCAATCGCGCGGCGAGTACCACCGCACAAAATCAGCCAATCCGCAGCCAGGGTTCGCCGCCTTGAACGCCTCCATGTCGGAGACCAATGAGGCGCTCTGCACGCGCATGCGCAGCTCCGAGGTTGCTAGGCGACCTAGCAACGCAGTCTGCTCGGCCAAGGCGTCCTCCGTCATTGGCGCCGGTTCCTGGGTTGACGGCACGTACATCGGTTGCGTCGGACGACTCAGTAGGAACGTCGGAGGCTCACAGAGTCGCGCCCGACCCTCCGGGAGGGGATCCGGGACCCCTTCCGGAACCGGAAACTCCGACTCCCAGGCCAACTCGTCCGACTCGTCCATCCGCTCGACGCACTCGTAGAATTCGTCGTCCCCTGTGTAGTTGGTCGCCGTTGTCGAGTTGTACGGAAGCTCTGCGGTCTCCGTAGCCTCTCGCTTTATCCGCTGCGCGATACAGGCGTTGAGCAGCTGGAGTTTCTGTTGGAGCAGACAGCAGGCCAAGTCTGGCGGTCCTTGGGTCCCCGGTAGCGGTACGTTGTTCTCCAGACGGTAACGCAGTTCTAGAATAACTTCACCCCAAAGTTGGGCCACGGCCGGGGCCGAGTCTGAGACCATCACCAGGGCGACAGCCAATCGGTGGGCGAGGCTGTTAGTCGGGGCAGCCTTTAGTCGTCGTTGGTCCTCAGTGAGTCGGTTAACTGAGTCGGTTGGTTCAATGGGTTCGAACAGCCCCGGATTCCCTGAGTCGGATTCCAACGGTTCAGAATCTGATGAGTCACTGCGGGGTAAATCAGGGTAGATTTTGGGGTTAGTTATTGGGGAATCGCCCATTCCCAGAGTCTGACCTGCCCCTTGAGCTTCCTCCCCCTCCCCCAGCTGCCCCTCTCCCAGCTGCCCCTCTGCCAGCTGTCCTTCTACCAGCTGTCCCCCTGCCAGCTGCCCCTCTCCCAATTGCCACCCTGCCTGCTGCCCCTCTCCCAGCTGCCCCTCTGTCAGCTGCCCCCCTCCCTTCCCCCCTCCCACCTTCCCCCCTCCCAGCTGCCCCTCTGCCAGCTTCCCCCCTGCCACCTTCCCCCCTCCCAGCTGCCCCCCTCCCACCTTCCCCCCTCCCAGCTGCCCCTCTGCCAGCTTCCCCCCTGCCACCTTCCCCCCTCCCAGCTCCCCCCCTGCCACCTTCCCCCCTCCCACCTTCCCCCCTCCCAGCTGCCCCCCCTCGTTCTGTTTCCGATGGATTGTAACTTCATCCATAGAATCCGGGAAAATAAACTGAAGTAAATTATCTAAACTTTCCGGCGATATTGGTTGATTATCGTTGCCGCTAGCAACGCCGATGGCATCGACTCTGAGGACGTCGGTGAGCGACGGGATGTCCCGGGAGAGTTTCGTATTAGTCAGTTTGTTCAACGCGGAAGCGAACTCAACCCGGTTGGATCCTGCAGCCTCGACAACGGATGTGGAGGTCTCGGTGCCCTCCAGGAGGCCAACCCATTGGTTGAGTAACTCCTCTAGACGAGTTCTAGCGGAGCCGCTATCGACGACGACCCTTAGAGTCCATCGAGGAGCTTCTAGAGGATGCAGGTTCGTGTAACTCCCGTTGTCTACAACCAAGGATTCCTCGATGTCACTCCAAATAGTCGAGAGTTGGAGTTCGGATATACCATCGTTTATCGCACCGCATTGGATGCCGATGGATTGGGGTGAGACGGAAACATCCTCCCAGTCGGGGACCGGTACCGAGTAGGTGAACCTCGCCGATACAGAAAGGTTCGCTTGAGTTAGACAGAGGCGGTCGGAGAGTTTCTCTTTGAGTAAACTGACTAGTCCGTTGAGATGGGAGAGTTTCTGTGGCGGTTTGTGGATGTGAGACGTTGTGTAGGTTGTGTGGCTAGTTGGGGAGAGTCCGACACCCAGAAACACTCGACGCCATCGCTGTAGGATCTGTACGAACCAGGGAACGCAACCATCGGTGTTACTCAACGCGATGTTTAACGAACTAACTAACAATCCGATTTTACTTTCGGTTCCGACAATGTCGCTAATTGGCGCTACGATAACGAAATCAGTGAGACCGAACCAGCGGTAGATACAATGCTCCTTAGTGGGAAACTCTTCGCGGTCTTTCGTTTGCATATCTAGAAGATATCTTGGCAAACTATTTTTACTACCATCGATAGCGGCTTTACCGTCTTCTAAACTACACAAGTTGAAGGGCCGCAAAGAATATCGAGTTACCGTAAATAACGTGGAACTAAAACTAACATTACATTGCTGTTCCTCCCATACAGGCACAGAGTTCCTAGGTTGATAAGTTTCCCCCGGTGACTGCAGCGGTAAGTCGCGGAGATTCCATTCATGGAGTATCTCCTCAATACGAGCCGTAAATATTTCCCAATCCGTGGCAGTTGTGAAGTCGGTTATCTCAAAGACTTCCTCCTCGTCGCTGGAGTTATTGTTCGACATGGTTCTACTGTTCTATCCTATCTACTCTCGTAGCTGGAGTTATTGTTCGACATGGTTCTATCCTATCTACTCTCGTAGCTGGAGTTATTGTTCGACATGGTTCTATCTTATCTACTTACAGATACCTAGCTACCGGTACTATTCTCTTCACTTTCACTTTGAGTAATTTACATTATTATTTATACAATAGTTCAGTACCGGTACCGGTAGTTATTAATTTAATTACGTGTACTGGTACCGGTAATAATATTCTTTATACAGTATATGTCTGTATGTAGGCCTAATGTATTATTTATAGGCCTAATAGCTGGATACCAGCTGACCAGACGCCAGAATACCCATAATATTTTTTTTCTTTTTTTTCGAAAGCAAGTATTTTTTTCATTTTTTTCGAAAGTAGTTTTTTCATTGTTTTTTTCAGGAACGACCTATTCGTTACTTACAGGGACGTAAACAAAACAATTATGCCTACTACCAGACCGGAACACAACACTGGCACAGTGAAAAGGGGCTAGTCCCACTGCAGTACTGTACATTACCACATTACTCTACTGCATATGAATAGGAAATGAAACGAAAAGCCTGAAATCTCTACATAAAGAATGAAACAGATACTTTCGAAAAAAAATGAAAAAAATACTTTCAAAAATAATGAAAAAAATCCTTACTCTTGAAAAAAATACTACCGGCAGAAACATGAAGGATGGAGTATATACAGTATGTATGTTGTTTGTATGTATGTTTGTTTGTACAGTATGTATGACCACCAAATACGTATTGGAAAATTGTTAACATAACTATTAATATATTATTCATATTCAGTTATTATTTAGTTTGCTGTTAAATAAAAAAGGTGAGAAGGATTCAATGTGCGATATTCGAAATATTAGCATATTATCAACATTATGGAACGCGAAACTGAATACCCACTACTACTACTAGGATCGGCATGCTGCATTACAGCTGCATTTTTAAGAATGCTGTGCCGGCTTATCGACAAAATTGCACCGCCACAACTCAATATCACCCATGACATTTGCTAGATCATCCGCATCTTCAAGGCCAGTGTCCTTTAAGATGCGTCTCAAGAAAGTCATGGGCTGTCCACCATGCTTATTCACTCCATGAGGCTGCCAAAGTACAAGATTATGCACTGGCGGGTCCTCACGGCGAAAGCAATGTCCTGCAAAGCGGAGGCGATTTTGTTCTAGTGTCAAGCTTGGGGGAACCAATGAGACACCTCCAATGTTATATAGTGTCTGGTTGGAGATGTGTGCATTGAACTTGACACAATGAACCCGGCGTAGCATTCTTGTGAATGTGCCGTCCAGAGATTTGGTGTCCTCAGCAGTTAGAGCCCAGCATGGACTCCCATAGAGGAGTACTGGAACTACTGCTGCTCTAAATAACCGGACCTTAAGTTTCCGATTAATTCTCGGTGACTTCCAAATCCTGGAAAGCCTATTCAAGGCTGCCCATGCCTTTACCTTACGTATTCGAAGGTCCTCACCTGACTTCCGGATCCATGATCCCAGGTAACAGAAGTCATCCACATGCTCAAGCATACCATCTTTTGAGCTTATGCTTACACTTTGATAGCTGAACAACATTTCACGAAATATGTCCATATTTAGTTATAATTTATACTGTCATCAACTCAGACTAAGCTCAATTGTAATGTAAAGGCGTAGCGCTTTAGGTCAATTGGTACAAAGGTCAATGGGTACAACGAGTCAAAGGGAATAAAACAAGTCAAAGAGTACAACATGAAAGGGTACAACAAGACAAAGGGTACAAACCAGCCGGTCAAAGTGCACAAAACATGACGTCAATGGGTACAGACAAAACGAGTCAAAGTGTACAACATACAAACGGGTACAACGAATCAAAGGCTACATACATACCAGGCGGTTATTTTAGTTCGTTTATTATTTTGGTTAGGGTTAGTTGGTCAGGCCTCAACTATAATTAAAACTGTCATGTAACCCTAACCCTAAGTCATAATCTGTAGTCTGTTGTACAATAATAGTGACTTAGACAATTTATTTTCTGATACTGAGACTCTGACCATGTCCATCAATGGAGTATCAGTTTATTCAATTATCAGTTATGCATGCTGGTATACGCCTATAACACGGCATAGCATAGCATTACCTAATGGATATCGATCTAATAGATAATGTTCACCTTATAGAAAACTCTCATACGAGTTGTGTAAAGGGAAACCACTCTCATACGAGTTGTGTAAAGGGAAACCAGTCTCATACGAGTTGTGTAAAGGGAATCCACTCTCATACGAGTTGTGTAAAGGGAAACCACTCCATACGAGTTGTGTAAAGGGAAACCACTCTCATACGAGTTGTGTAAAGGGAACCACTCTCATACGAGTTGTGTAAAGGGAAACCACTCTCATACGAGTTGTGTAAAGGGAAACCACTCTCATACGAGTTGTGTAAAGGGAAACCACTCCTCATACGAGTTGTGTAAAGGGAAACCACTCTCATACGAGTTGTGTAAAGGGAACCATCCATACGAGTTGTGTAAAGGGAAACCATCTCATACGAGTTGTGTAAAGGGAAACCACTCTCATACGAGTTGTGTAAAGGGAAACCACTCTCATACGAGTTGTGTAAAGGGAAACCACTCTAATACGAGTTGTGTAAAGGGAATCCACTCTCATACGAGTTGTGTAAAGGGAAACCACTCCCATACGAGTTGTGTAAAGGGAAACCACTCTCATACGAGTTGTGTAAAGGGAAACCACTCTCATACGAGTTGTGTAAAGGGAAACCACTCCCATACGAGTTGTGTAAAGGGAAACCACTCTCATACGAGTTGTGTAAAGGGAAACCACTCTAATACGAGTTGTGTAAAGGGAATCCACTCTTATACGAGTTGTGTAAAGGGAAACCACTCCCATACGAGTTGTGTAAAGGGAAACCACTCTCATACGAGTTGTGTAAAGGGAAACCACTCCCATACGAGTTGTGTAAAGGGAAACCACTCTCATACGAGTTGTGTAAAGGGAAACCACTCTCATAGAGTTGTGTAAAGGGAATCCACTCTCATACGAGTTGTGTAAAGGGAAACCACTCCCATACGAGTTGTGTAAAGGGAAACCACTCTCATACGAGTTGTGTAAAGGGAAACCACTCCCATACGAGTTGTGTAAAGGGAAACCAGTCTCATACGAGTTGTGTAAAGGGAAACCACTCTCATACGAGTTGTGTAAAGGGAATCCACTCTCATACGAGTTGTGTAAAGGGAATCCACTCTCATACGAGTTGTGTAAAGGGAAACCACTCTAATACGAGTTGTGTAAAGGGAATCCACTCTCATACGAGTTGTGTAAAGGGAAACCACTCCCATACGAGTTGTGTAAAGGGAAACCACTCTCATACGAGTTGTGTAAAGGGAAACCACTCCCATACGAGTTGTGTAAAGGGAAACCACTCTCATACGAGTTGTGTAAAGGGAAACCACTCTCATACGAGTTGTGTAAAGGGAATCCACTCTCATACGAGTTGTGTAAAGGGAAACCACTCCCATACGAGTTGTGTAAAGGGAAACCACTCTCATACGAGTTGTGTAAAGGGAACCACTCTCATACGAGTTGTGTAAAGGGAAACCACTCTCATACGAGTTGTGTAAAGGGAAACCACTCTCATACGAGTTGTGTAAAGGGAAACCACTCTCATACGAGTTGTGTAAAGGGAAACCACTCTCATACGAATTGTGTTTTGCTGCAGAATCATTATCATTAATCGATATTATGATCTACGCCCCTTATGTGGTATATGATAAACGCTTGAGATAATAGATAAGTGCGTTATCAGTCGAGCGAGGTGCATGAGGAAATCGGTGTTATGATATATTGGTACATGTTAAATAACGTGGCAGTAAATAATGCGGTGACTAAGCTTCTGATTGGAAGTTGCTATATCAATCACCATGGTGCATGGTTCTACGGAATTCTGAGATTCTACATTGGCAGCCATTTTAGTTTTATGCCACAGTTTGAGATTTCTTTGTTCAGTATTCTGCTTTGCTAATAGCAGAAAGGAGGTTTGCCATTAACATCTGGCTAAAAGTTTAGGAATTATAGTCAATTACCATAACACTGAAATAACACCGATAAAACACTCAATTGTACTGACTTACTGTTGTACCAGTACCTATTTAGGGTAACAGACGTTTCGGTCTGAGACATTTTGGCCTAGGACGTTTCGGCCCAATAAACGAAATACAAGATTTGCTTGTCGGACGTTTTGGCCCAAAGATTCACTTTACTCCCTTAAATAAGCTATTAATAATAAATTATTCAATATATTTGTTTTGTAGTTGTTACGTTCGTTACAAGAGGAGTTGTCAGTAGCTGCTCCGACACCTGTTTGAAAGTCGTCAAGATCGAAGTTCTACATTATATTTATAAATAATAACTAATGTAATATTATTATTATTATTAAAATTATTACTGTATTTTAATGTTAAACTTAAAAATATAATAGATAAGAAATATTCCATTAAAGGGGCATTGCTAATAATTATGAGACAGACTGGATGTCATATGGAATGAGATAAAATATATGCGTATTAAATTTAAATTTAGATGAAATATATGGGTATTAAATTTAAATTTAGAGGAAATATATGCGTATTAAAAGGACCAGAGTGGATGTGAAGTGAAATAAAATATGTATTAATAAAAGCATTATACGTCGTTATCTATGGGTATAAATCATCTATCATCGAGATGAGAGTTATTGTTTCAACAGATCATTAAGACATAGCTGCAATACACTGTCCAGCTACAACAATTATCAATTGAGTAATGTTTAAAATCAATGAAGTATCTCCAAAATATATCGATCAGACGAGATTAAGCCCTACATGGTTCGTGAAATTGATTCACTTTGGTAGTACTGTATATTAGCAATGTGGTACTCGAGAGCAATAGATTTGTTCTGACTTGCATTTTTTCGGCCGCAAAACATAAATGGGGCAGAGCACCACATGCATAATGTTTATTTTATTTTGAAATAAATTAAATAGCCATTTCATGAAAGATATTTCATTAAGTGTTTGTATGTTATTGTGAAATAATTATAATTTTAATGAATAGTTATTATCATATCAAACAAGTTGGCCTTTTCATTCGGTTACAGTCATGGGCCGAAACGTCCGGGCCGAAACGTCCGGGCCGAATCATCCGGGCCGAAATGTCCGGGCTGAAACGTCCTGGACCGAAACGTCCTAGGCCGAAACGTCTGTATACCACCTATTTATTTGTTATATTTGATGGTCAATTTATGTATTTGGTAATGGAGATTCTGTAACATTAATACCGCATAACTTGTTTATATTCATATTTAACGAGGCAAGCTAAGAGCGGTTAATTAGCGGTTAATTAGCGGTTAATTAGCAGTCTCGATTCACAATCAATTGGTTTGTGCATGAGAATACATGTTATCCGATAGCCCCAACGTGTGTGAGCCTGTGTACTCCTTATTCATGAGTAAAATTGCCCCAAGTCAGTAAATTAGGTCTCAGGGTGTATTTCAGTTGGGTCCATAATACCACATCCTTTAAAGGATGTGACAAACTATAATTATAATTAATAATCTGTTGTAATTACATTAAGTCAAGTCATATACCTGTCTGTTATCTAGAACACAATGCCTAAAACGGAACTGTTAATACTATCCCGTAAGTGAACACAATTGTTAGAATTATAAAGCGAGAATCAATCGAATGATACATAACCAGCCTAATTCTAATAAGCCGATATATCTCACACTCACATTAAGGGGGGGGGGGGGGGGGGGGGGGGGGGTGTATGAACCCCCCGGGTATGAACCTTTTTAAAATGGCTGTCAATTAGTGTTGAATGATAATATTGCTATTTTGTCATGGTCAACCACTGTATGGAAGGCCAAATTGTCTTTATAGTAAAATTTGAAAATTTATAGCCTCCCCTAGCGGGTGGCGGCGGAATTAAAGATTTCACTAAAATTGCCACTAGTCCCCCAATTTTGGTCCAAATTTGTTGAAACCAACTTTTTAGGACTCAGCGTGATCGACTCTACAAAAGTTATCTTATAGAATTTTTAATTAGCCATTTTTATTAATTAATTAATTAATTAATTAATTATATATTTTATTAAAATTGTCTAATTAGAAAAAATGGTAATATTTATCAAAATTCCATAAGATAACTTTTAAAGAGCTTCCAAAGCTCGTTCGAATGAGCCATAAACGAAGAAAATTGGTTGAAAAATGACGGAGGAGTAGTAATTTGAAAATGAAAAATGTCATTCCGAGAAAATGCCCTTCAAAGTTTAAACCGTCCCGCCAAAATTGGCTGTCTGTGTTCTGGTTGGTTAATTATTTCTGGCACGAAGGATGCACACCAACGAGCTAAAATGTTCATTACTGGGGTTTTCGGGGTCGCTGATTTCATTTCCGATGTCAGTTTTAATTTTTGGTGGAATCTAGTCTATCTGTCTGTCTGTCGGTCTTCTGTCTTTCTTACAATTTGACGGACAGACCGTCATACGGAAAAACAGTGATAACTCGAGAACTGAAAGAGGTCTCACTAAGCGGTTTTCAGATTTGTAATCCTCATTAAATTCTGCTCTAGGTGAAATAAAGAAACAACAATTTGAAAATTTTACCTGAGGGGGGGGGGGGGGGGGGGGGTAAACCCCCCCTTAAGGTGTGTCATACACCGCGCTAGCTGATTTATATCTGATGTTATCCCGTTTGGCACTTAAGCAAGATTTCTGTGATAATAAAATTTGACGGTGAAAATTATCTAAGTCTTCTAAAAGCGCGAACAAGAATGAATATAACGATCGGAGTCCTAAATGTATTAAAAAGTAATTAAAATATTAAAACTGCATATCGACAAAATCTACATAACCACAAAAATAAACAAAATACAAACTGCAACATCTCAGTTATTGCATAATGACTATGTTGGTTCATTCCTTTATTTTATATTTCCAATAAACCAGTTCTTTTGCATCTCCGACACCAATTACATCCCCATTGGGCCGCACTACCGACATTCTGATCGGCAACTTGGCGATGCTCTTGTGCTGTAAGTGGCAGTACGTCCCGGTCGGAATGTCCCAGACATATATGCGACCGACGCAGTTACCGCAAACAAGTTGCCTGCCAACCACACTCACACTGAACTTCATGAACCAAAGATCCAAGTTCTCCACATCGAACTTCATCAATACGGTGAACCTCCCTGGATCCGGTCTCCGTCTGTCCTTCAGGCTGTCCAACACCTTGTCCAACGGACCTCCCACCTTCCACATCACTATCGAGTTATTGCCCCCTTTAGTATTGCACGACTTGGAGATTATCACATCTCCGTAGAATTTAACGCAATCAACGTAATCCCAGTGAACGACATGCGAAGAGAAACATGGTTTCCTGATGTGCTGATCCTTTTTGGTAGAGGACAGATCTAAGGGTACCGACCAGACTTTAATCTGACGGTCCATGCCGCCGCTCACCACCCACTCTCCGCTCGTGTGCACATCGACGGCGAGTACCGCGGCCGTGTGGCCGGATATTCCGTCGAACTGAGCCACTTGATCGGCCTTGGGGAGTCGCCACATCCGTACAGAGAGGTCCTCGCTGCAGGTAAACAAGAGTTCGGGGTTCCGTCTGCCGCAGACCATGTGGTTGATGGGTCCACCGTGCGCCACGAATCGAACCGACAGCCCGTCCCCGGCACCCATACTCAGCACACGCAACACGCCGAGTTTCCCGCCAAAGGCGAGGTACCGTCTACGGTCCCCCAACATGCCCAACGCCGTCCAACAACACGTGTAATAATCTTCCTCTTTGTTCCCGTCTGTCCATTGGTTCACCTTTTCAATCATTTCCTTTTCCTTTCGGGATGTATCAAGCACCCACACGGTTATCATTGGTCCTCCACACGTTGCCACTGTTGCATATCGGTCTCCTTCTTTCCCACTGGGGGCCACAGCCACCCCGACCAATTTTATGTCATCCTTCGCCTGTCGAAAATATAATTCGTGGTCATGATTGTTTTTAAGTTTAGGAGACGTTGCCAACATTCCCAAGTTTGTTGTATTGTAAGTACCGGTACTGCGGTAGGCTGGTAGGTCTACTGCAGTACTGCTGAATTTAATTGAATTTGAATTTGTTTAATCACCATATCAGGAACAGACATTTACAGTAAAATAAACAACTTAATCAGAGTAAAATAATACAATATAAACAACAATTAATATGTATATATACATAAAGTTATGAACTTTACAGATTTAAAATTAATTACTAGATTTAAAGATATTTACACGTCTTTACGTAAGATTTCTGATTTATAGGCTAATTAAAATATAACGCAAATAGTCTTCCGACCATGCTTGTTAGCACCATCGGCTCCTAAAGTATTTATTCAAGTTCTAAAATAAAATAAATTGGATCAGTTCCACGAAGTTTATTGCATAAATCAAGTAGTCAATGCACTGAATGTCACACTACCATGCACAATGTCTATTATAATTAATAAAATATTTAATATTTGCAGATTGGATAGGTTATAATAAGATAATTTATTCCATAGTTAATTACGAATAAATTAAATTTAAATCAAATTTAAGTTTAACCATGTAAATAATTTTTCTAAAACGTATTGTGGGACTCCGAGTGTATTCGTTGGATCCGCCGTGAATTGAGTTTCGCATTCCTCCGCGCGGGTTTAGTGTGTCTGCGGGGTGCGCGTTCTGCACGGAATCGACCGGTACGCTGCGAGACTCCGATACAGATGGCCAACTCGGACACCGATACGTCGCCGTACCCATAGGCGACTAAATCACCTGTCTGCATGTCCAGGTTTTGAACTGCGCATCACGACTCTTTTAGGCCTAGTTTTAGTAATATACTGGTATTTTTATGTAGGCCTATATTGTTATTGTTATTCTTGTTACCTAGGCTACGTTAGCTGGTGGTGGGACAATGTCTGTTTTATATATTATATTAAATAATAAACTATGATGGGATTTATTGTGGGATTTGGCAATGTCATAGATTAATATAATAATGAAATATTCGTTTATATTTAATTCGTTTATTAGTTGTTATTAATTTAAAGATACATTAGAAAGACTTACATTAGTTAATTATGAATAAATATATAAAATACAGTAACATTCTAATTCATACCAATGATCAATATCATATAAGAAAAAGTGGCGCCTGTCGTGAGGGAGTCATATCTTGAGTAAAATGAAGCGTGCAAACTATAAAATATATAATGTAATGATTAATAAATATTTAATTATCAGGGTCTCTCATAAACGTATGCTGTTTCCATTGAATTTTTCCATGAAACGGTGCACCATTGTAGGAGATCGACACAATCGAGACCTTTCTTGAACAGGTTAAGCGATTTTGCGCATGCGACTGATTCTGGAATAGAGCCCACTCCATAGCGAATAAATCTTCTACCGCCCTGGTAGCTCAGTGATCTTCGGACATACACTCGGCTGATGATAACCGGAAGTTTGAAACCCAGGTCCGGGTTCGAGCCCCAATAGGGGCGGTTGATATTTTTCGCCATGGAGAGCATTGTATCATAATGTAATATAACTTAATATATATTTAATTCGCCGTCACCCACCCCACAACAATTCGTTTATGTGATATTCCTATTGGTAGAGATTGCGAGAGTTCTATTGGTTGAGATAAAGATGCTCCTTTTCCAGGATTTAGGTAGTCACGTTTCGGGTACTTACAAAATGCAATACAGCTGTAAAAGCTTTTGTGGGATAACTGATACGTTTGCCTTTGCTGGCCAGTTCTCCCCCAGGCGCTGGAATACTCTAAAAAGGTTTTCTAACTGTATATATATTCCCCTCGCCCGCAAGGTACCTTTACAGGGGTTTTAACGGACATAAAAGTAATTCTGCTATATACGTGTTTTAGTGGACATGGTAAGACAAAAAACTTGTAATGCACCAACCACCTTTCACAGCTTAGCCGTGATGATTCATATTACGACATCTAGCAGCTGGTTGCTGACATGGAAACAGCCATTGGACGCGTGGTTCTTTGTTTGGCTTGGGCCAATCAGGGCGGTTTTTCCTGTCGACGTGTAGCTTTTAGTCGATCATAAGGAGAGTGTTCAGTCTTACTGTTTTTTCTTGTTACTTTGTTGTTATTGCTGTCTAAGCCAGAAACACCGGCATTTTTGGATAGATACTGCTGTATATAAAGCGCCACGTCCTAAAGGAACTGTTAATATTTCCCGAAAGCCAATAATATCTGTCAGAGATTAATCATTAACGATCTATCGAATAATACATTAGGTATACACTGCAACCTTACACTGTAATAATACAATTCAAGCATCCGAATTCAGTCTCCCGGGTGTAGATCCATCGGGTGAATGATCGCGCATGGGCTGACTTCGGCTAATGTTTTGCGTATTAGCATAAATTATTGTCGTATGCTAAAGTGGTTTTAATTAACGAAAAGACATATAAATTTTGGCAGGTTAAACTGCTAAAGGTCTTCAAAAGCGCGAACAGTAACAGTTTATACTGTATTGCAGTGTAAGCATTAAATCCAGTTTAATACTGTTCTGTCGAACAGTAACAGTTTATAATCTTATTGCAGTAAGCAATAAGGTTGCAAGTGTAGGCATTAAATACAGTAAAATACTGTTCTGTCGAACAGTAACAGTTTACAATCTTATTGCAGTAGGCAATAAGGTTGCAAAATACCGTAGTGACCGGTAAAACTGAACCGGTACTTTGTAGGTCAGTAGGCCTAACTGTCATCACCGGTACCGGTACTGCTGTACAAGTACTTTTAGTATTATTCGATTTTGATTATTGTATACCGGTAGGCTGTTTAAGAGATTAGGGACTGTACACCCCTTGTTTCTTTTGGAGCTTACTTATTTCTGTCAGTTTTATTTCCTAGTAAGTTAATATTGAGCAGAAGACGTGTAAGTCTGCTCAGATTGTTCAGATAATTGTAGGCTGAGCTGCTGTCTGACTGTGGTTGGGTTTGGAGAGATTGCGGCGTGTGTAGAGTTTGTCTGATAAAGTGCCGTTAGTAAGTTGGGGCAGTCATAACTGTAAGGTCAATCCCCTCTTAAAGAGTAAGTCGTACTACCGTGTTAGCACGCATACTAACTAACAGTTTCAGAGTCTGCATATACTGTAGTTTATTTAGGCTTGATCGTAGTCTGCCAGTGTTTTGGCCTGTGTTTGTTTGTGTGGTCTGTTCAGGTACCGTAATAGTTATTACTCAAATATTTGTAGGCTGGATTGTTGTCTAGCTATTTTTAGGTCTGAAGGGATTGCTGCGTGTGTAGAGTTGGTCTGATCAAGTGCCGTTAGTGAGTTGGGGCAGTCAACACTGTAAGGTCAATCCCCTCTTAAAGAGTAAGTCGTACTACCGTGTTAGCACGCATACTAACTAACAGTTTCAGAATCTGCACATACAGTAGTTTGTTTAGGCTTAATAGTAGTCTGCCAGCGTTTGGTTTGTATTTGTTTGAGTATTCTGTACGGGTAGCGTAATATTTATTATTCAGAGTTTATGCGATTATTCGCAACATTCATGTCCCCAAGTTTATTCCTACAGTAATTGTGCTTGTTATACATACCGTTATAGTTAAACTAACCCCGGTACTACATCAGGGCTGCTTGGCGTAGGTAAAGACTGACGACTTTGTGCTTCGGTCACTCCAGCAGATGCCGTGGTTCTTTTAACTGTTCAAGTATATTTAACTACTGATTATTTGTTATACCGGTACTTGTACCTAATTTAGGGTTTAGAGTACAGTGCCTTCCGAAGTAATTAGTGTAGGCAGTATATTTGTGTTGTAAAGTGGTTGATAGGCACATTCGTTAGCTCTATTAGCTTCTGGGTAGGAACAATCCGTGATACATAACGTAGTACCTATAGCGATACGGTTATAGGTCGTCAGGCGGTGGTATTTTCCTATCTGGACAGTACAATATATTTACTACTACTTATTATTTAAATACCGTAGTACCCTGTCCTTTGTAATAGCCAGAAATCTAACCCTTTGTTGGACTGGTTTGTAGACTTCCTGTAAAATTACCCTAAAAATTCGTACGTAATATTTTGTTGTGTTTAATTAGAGAATTAATCTCACCCGTATCGTAAGTAATTTGTAGTATTAAGTAACTTAGGTAAATTAGAATTATCAGTTTTAGTGTCAAATAAATAGCACTTCACTTAGAGGCGTTCAGCTTCTGTGTAGTGACTTCCCCAGAAATAATAACATTTATTTCAAATATTGTCAAAAACCCTTTTAAACGGGTATATATCTATTATAAATCAACTCAAAACGATTTATAAATAGTAGGCCTGCCATACAAAACTAGGTCTCACTATCAGTTGGACTACTGCTTAAATAACGGTAACAAAGTAAGTTAAAGTAACCAAGTAGCCCTAAAATATTCAGAAATTCAATTATTCTAAAAATAATTGACATACCGGTACTTACCATAGGCTTATTATATTTATTTCTATAAATTTGAGCTGAAATCATACCGGTACTCTGTAATTAATTCTAGTCCAGAATTATACTTATATACTATAAGTGTAAGCTGTATACCGGTATTCATTATAGGCCTACTATATATAATATATATTTGTGCTAAAATTATATACCGGTACTCTGTGACACATCTAGTCTGTAATAACACTTATATATTATAAGCATACCGGTATTCTAATATATTGTGTATATATCACGTTACACTGGGTAACGGTACCGGTAATAAATCGCTAGGCTTGCGGTCATACTGAATTACTAGACTTGCTTTAACTGAAACTATAGTAGTAGACATTCAACTGTATAACTAAACATGTCTGACACTCAGCAAAACCTGTCGGACAGTCTGATCGATACAACTATCTGTGATTCAGATAGGAGTGTGGAGCGAATAATAGAGAAGTTCGGCTCACCTCCTACTGTAAAAAAGGTCATCCCTCCAGTAGTATCAGACCCTAGGCTAGTCCACCATAGGTCCATCATAGGCACTCGGGCACAGGTAAAACGGGACCAAGAGGCAGCTGTCCTATCGCAGCAACATCTTGGTCAAGAACCTACTTCCCAGAGACCAGATAGCTCCAGCAGTTCGGATACTGTAGAGTTGACTCCCGAACATGGAGTGCAGATGGCTGATACAGTCTACTCGGACCCCCTTCTTACTCTTCCTGCTGCAGTGCTAACTACTATACTCATTGCGGTGGAGGAACATCAAGCCGACTGGGCGAAGAATAAGCAAGCGACCCAAGATAATTACGCGGGATACGCCAGGGAAGAATTGAGATCTATTGTTGAATCACAATGGAACTTTCCCGGACTCGGACTTCCGTTTGATATGTCCGAGGCTACTTGGGAAGATATACACAGGATGGGAGTGGCTCAAGATACAATGGATCCAGCTGTTTGGAAGAGGTCGGCAGCAGGATATGTGCAGGGATTCTTCGGATCCTTGGAGCGATTGGAAGGAACAACTGTTTCGACAACCTCACGGACCTCAAGAGCAGGAAGAACTGCTATATCAAATACGCGAAAGAACCCTACGCATTCGACTAATCCTCTCAGCCTTTGAGGAAACTTCCAAAAGAAGACAGGACACGTCGCTGCAGGTTGCTGTCAAAACTTGGCTACATCGAGTAGATCTCAAAGTACAGGAAACAGCCCAGTGGAAATCCCAGCTGGCTGAGAGATCAATCTATGAGGAACCAACTGATGTCTCCGAACAAACTGATGTCACCCTTGCTCAAGAGGAAAGCGAAGAGGCCGCCGAGAAACCGCGAACTAGAGACGCTATCGACATTTATTTGTCCGACTATCAGCGATTCCTAGGAGACGAAGAGTTGAGGAGACGGCTACATGGACTTTCCCCTAATAGTGAAGGAACCAAGCTTATATTGGACGCGATCGATACCGAAATGTTAGCTGCAAACCAAGCTGAATGTGATGAAAAACTCCGTCTCACTAGAGTCCGAGAAGAACAAATAAAGAAAAGAAGGATAGAGGAACAAAAGGCGGCGGCTACGGCAGAAGCAGAAGCAGAAAGAAAGGCAGCGGCGGCAGAAGTAGAAGCAGAAAGAATAGCAAAAACAAAGGCAGCGGCGGCAGAAGCAAAGGCGGAAAGGGCAGTGGCCGAAGCAGAACGGAGAGCCTCTGAGCAGA
>JAUCBJ010001091.1:0-18292 GCA_032718475.1 Nemertoderma westbladi | reverse complement strand
AAATAATAATACACAAGTAATATAAATTGGGGGGGTTTATGCGCCTGACGATTTATACGAATCGACAGGCGCAACAAAAGTATTTGGAATATTATGCCCATGTATACTTATATATGTAAGCCTTCATGAATAAACAAAACTGACCTTAACAAAATCAAGGTAGGCATTTGATATTTTCCATCAGCAACATGGGCTTTAACTTTTAACTATACATGGCATTAATAATACTGTAATATTCTAGAACAATACCACATGGCCAACGCCGTCGGCCATGCGCTCGCACGGCGCAAATGCTCCATTTGCGCTCTCCACCTGGATCCCTTCCTATAATAAATGTAGAAAAATAATATGGTGTACCTAGGATAGCCCCATGAGGTTATACCTTAAATCCGACAAAGTTATTAGCATGTCAAATCGTAACGAAGACTACGTCGCGGCGTCAACAACTATTTGCCATTATTTTCCCACCCCTAACGTTGTCAGTTCACTAAGGCTCCGACAACGTCGTGGCTCACCCCACAAAGCGCGAGCTGTATAATCTTACCACAGTACAGCCGGCCGCTGTATTATTTACCTGTACTGTACGTACAGGTCTATAAACATGGATAAATAGGAAAGGTACAGTACCGTGAGATTTAGCCATAGTGCAGTAGTGCTGCATTGCACTGACTACTGCTTCCTGAATACGGGCAAATACGTCCCACATACGGTAGCCTACGGTAGGCTTCGGGAACTATTTCAAATACGTACACATATGGCAAAAAGACAAACCCTGAAATAAATTTACCCAGAACCCAGAAATATAAAAAGTTTCATTATGTGAAATAATGAGGTATATTGAAAGTTAAAATAAAAAAATAAATAAAACTAATTAGTGACAGTGACAAAGTTAGTTTGGCCAACTCAACTTACAGTTTGTCTCTCAACTTACTATGTGACGGGATCAAAGGATCCCGACCGGATTTAATTTACTACGCGTCACCGTGTTTACCTTTGGGTGATACCTGGGCCGAGGCCGTTGTAGTGAAATGATAAGAGTTGATTGATGTTTCTTGGAGTTAATGGAGTATATATACTGTATATAACACAGTAAGTTACAATTAGGCAGCAATAATAGATTGATGAGATATGTACCGGTAATGTGACAAAGATATTATTGGGTGACGGTGCAAAATATCACCGGTCTGCACTGAACTGATGACTGAGTAAACTGAACCGGCAACTGAATGTATTGACAATATATATCTAATCATTCTTACGGTACTGTGGCCTTATTACCTAGCGGATGCTCTCCCTCGCCCCTATTGGCTAATAATCTACTTCATGCCTCTCACCTCTGTGGGAGTGCTTCCCCCCTGCTGTCGGTTACTTTCCCTCTCGAGGTGGTTTTACCTCTAACCTCCCTTTGTGTGGCTTTTGGGGTGTGCGTTGTCCCCGTTATTGGGTGTGATACGAAATTGGTTGTTATCAATCTCGTATCTCCAATATTGCTGAAAAGGGCGCCACTTCCCTACTTTATGGGGGTAATGAGGCGGAATTGAATCCGCTCACACTCCCCCCCATGCTATCTTCCCGGTGAGAAGATAGCATCACCTATGATTGCGCTACTGTACAATTCCGCTGGAACCCGACCTACTATCGGGTGTGGGGTGTGTTCGTTTACTTGGAGTCGGCTTTCCAGGCCGCTCCCTCTGGGTATGATATTACTACCCCTTCTTGGTGCAACCGCAACCTATGTTGCACCAAGACATCTGGCGTCTCTGTTTGAGACAATTGTGGATTCTCATACAATTTTAAAAACCCTCTCACTCTGAACTCTGATTTCTCACTAACTCCACTCTACTCTATTCTAGTCTATCTAACTCCACTCCACTCTATCTAACTTCACTCCACTCTACTTTAACACCACTCTGAATCGCACTCCTCTCATTCTCTCTCATCCAGTCAACACCTCCTCTCCATACTTCCCTGTGCTCCTCTACTCTCTACCACTCACAAAGGTGCTAAATCTCTTATGCTACCATACTGTGTGCTATCATTCTACCTACCTTGCTACTTACTTCTTACTTACTACTAACTCTACTCTCTTGCTACTTACTTCTTCACTCTACTAACTCTGCTAACTTTACTAACTATACTAACTCTACTAACTCTCTACGTAACTCTCTTAACTCTACTGACTCTTCTAACTAACTCTCTTAACTACGTGGCGCTTTCGGTGCCCACAACCACTCTCTGCTACTACCTAGGTTTCAAACCTAGGGATATCATATTTAGGCCAACTAATCACTTTTGAGTGATTAGTTGGCCTAAATATGATATCCCACTCCATAGTGAAATCTTCATCCGATCTGGTAGCTCAGTACACACACCCGGCTGATGATAACCGTAAGTTTGAAACCTAGGTACCGGGTTCGAGCCCCAACAGGGTCGGTTGATATTTTTCGCTATGGAGAGCATTATCATATTGTCCTATCTACATTATATATTTAACTAACCGTCACTCACCCCACAACAATTCATTTCTTACTAACTTCTAACTACTTACTAACTACTACTTACTATCTAAATTTCTATTTACTATCTAACTTCTACTAACTATTACTTTCTACTTTCTACTTATTTTATTATTTAAATATTTAATTATTTTATTTATTTTATTATTTGTGTGGGAAGGGCGTCTTGCCCTCATTCCCACCCCCCTCAGTCCAACACATTGGACGACTAAACTCTAAGGTGCCCCTCGATCTTCCATCGATTCTTCCATGAGGCACTCTCCCACTGCCCCCCTGTAGCTCCTCTTATCTTTCGACCCACTTTCCTCGCCAATTCCAACTCACCCCGAAAATTTGGTTCTCCCTCTCCCGCCACCCTAAAATCGGGTCTCTCCGCCGCCTTCTTAACTTCCTGATCTCCTGGCAGCAAAATGCCACCCTTCATCTGGTCTTTGCCTGCCGGTAGAATGAAAAGAAATCGGAAGAATAGATAAAACAGAACGGACAATAGTACTCCTATCCCTCTCCATCCTGTCTTCTTACTCGACCTCCCCCTTGTCAGTATGCCTCTCAACCAGACCAGCGTCTCTTCCGGACACTCCTCTGGACATTCCTCCGGACACTCCTCCGGACACTCCTCCGGACACTCCTCTGGACACTCCTCCGGACTGTTGTCCTCCGGACATCTCGCCGTCCACTCCTCTCCATCCCCATACCGATACTTGCTGGGAACATCCTTGTTCCATCCCATTGTCTCTAAATCTTCCGCGTCGAATCCATTCTCCTCCGCCCACTCTCTTGCTGTTACTTCCGCTTCTAGGTTATCTACCGTCTCTGGTTTCTCCTCTGCATCCTTAATGGTGCCTGGTAGCATGCACCCTGATGTCTCCGACACCCTGGATGGAATCTTGGTTTTAATTGGGCCGCTAAGCGTCCATCCGAACGGCGTGAGAATCGCCGTCGGATCCCGCTGTCTATCTTCCCCGAAGATCGTCTGTACTCTTTCGTGGGCCATCGGGCAGTCCATACCCACTATGATGGATATGGGTTTCCAAGGTAGTTTAGTCACATAGTTTAATACCGTATCATAATACTGGATACAGCCGCAGCAAGGTGTACTATAAATAACAGGTCATGCAGCGAGAATTGGCATCCAGTTATTGGAGGCTGAAAATTTTCATTAAAATGAGATGAAAAGTTTCAGTTAAACTTCCAATTAATGCCACGGTTTCCTCTACTGCCTTACCAAGTGTCAGGAAAGTGCGGATCACATTGTTCCTCTTGCGGAAGGTGTAAATTCGGCGGAAATATCTGTAAGTCTGGGAAAGACACATCAATTTTGAAGGGATGACTAATATTTGCGGTTAACATGTGAGTACCGCGGTTGAAGCACACATAAAATAGACTGCGAAAATAATGCATAAGTTCCTGCATCAAAAAAAATCAGAAAGTTCAGATTCCACCAAACATGAAAACTGACATCGTAAATGAAATCAGCGATTAGGAAAACCCGTAACATTTTAGCTACATCAGTACAATTGAGTTTCATTATTTTTTGACAGACACACAGACATACTAAATTCCGTCGAAAATAGAATCTGGTATCGAAGGGGTAATTTTAGTAATGTTGCGTGCTTCAAAGTGTTACCAGGTGCACACTCCAACTTTAATTAAACTTATCTACAGCGCTCCACTACCTCAGACCTACAACAGTCTATACCAATACAAGGAAACTATGGTATAACTAATCACAAAATTATAGTATGAAAATTACAATATTACAATTACAATTAAAATTACAATGGTTGGTACCGTTACAATGGTTGGTACTGTTACAATGGTTGGTACCGACCGGTACAGGCAGACAATCCAGACAGCTACTTCTACCTTCCTATCAAAATATAAATAACAATTAGGGTAGTCCTATTGCTAGTGTATTGCATGCATTAAGTATCCTAAAATTCGCTCATGCATTCTGGATAATAATTTTTCCCATCATGCATTGCGCGCAAAACCGTATAATTATATTGTTAATTTAACAATATTTATTTTACTAATCCAAATGACAAAATAAAGTTGTTGCTTTATATTGTATATTTATTTATATTGTCAAATATACAATTTATAGTTTGTCATTTTGACAAAACTATTCCAATAAAATAAAATTAGTTATATGTTTTAACAAAATAACAATACATATAATTATAATGCATATGACAAAATGTTTTTTGTCAAAAAATTTGACAATCACCAAATTGCCAATGACACAATATAATTTTTAAGAGTGTACCGCTCAACCACTCTGGGCTCAATATAACTGTATTTCTCAATGACTCATCATCGAAGTATATTATTGTATCCAAATCGTGGTGGAAATTCAACATTGTTTTCAAACCTGAACCTTCAAAAACAACTCCTATCTCCGTTAATAAATTATCCAAGTCCAGCACATCAACAAAAATTTTATCACGAGCTAATAATTTAGTGACCAGCTGTTGAAACTTAAGATATTGTAAAGGTATTTCTTCCTTAAATTTAACCATTTCTTCTACAATTTCTTTCTGTAGCGCCTCAAGTTCCTTATCACCAACAGACCTCAGTTCCGGGTCATTCTCAATAGCAAAATAATTTCTAACAAGTTTTTTATACGACATTTTATTTATGAAACTTAAAATATTAGTGAATTGATTTCTTACGAAACCAGTTTTTATTTTTGGATCGCATTTATTGGTTCCAACAATAAATACTGGAGGTGAAGTAGTTTCAGGAACGCAAAATAATTTGTTGCTAAATGTGAAAATATTACGGAACCAAAAATCAATAAAATCTATATTCTTCATATCACCATAAACTTTGTGAATATTTTCATCTTCAGCTCCCACTATAATTTCAGCCTGATCAGAAAGTTCATGCGAAAGGTTAAACACAACGATATAAATAGCCCGTCTACTTAGAAACATCTGATGGGTTGTGTAATAAATACATTGGCCACCAAAATCGACTATCTGTAGAGAAAAGCGACTGTCTTCCTCATTAGATTTAGCCAGAATATCTTGAGGTTTACCAGATAACAATATCTCTTCTACACTTTTTGTAATTTCTGAAGGGATATCATATTTATTGTCCTCAAATTTTGATTCATATTGTGTGACGTCATTTCCGCTATCAGATATATTTCCTCTTTCGTTATCTACTGAAATATCTTCTCTAATTTCCTTGCTGCCTTCTATTTTAACAGGCTCATCATAAGAACTGGTGCTATTATTCATGTCTCTATCGCTATTTTCACCAGATAATACTGATGAAATTGATTGATCATCATTGTTTATATTTCTACTGTCCACATTAGCTGTATCTTCAAGAACTTTGGATTCTAGAACACTTTTTGCCATTTTCTTTGCCACAGCAAAATTTGGATCAGCCACTAATATATCACCCTTCTTTAAGTTAGTCCAGTCAGAGTGTTTATCAGTATCTATAACACAATTAGCCACTGAATAAATACCATCTGTTATTGGTTCATTCTTATCAAACGGTTCACCAATAAGGGACTTCTTCAAACTAGTTTTACCAGCCCTCTCTTGTCCTACTAACATTAACCGGGTTTTCAGTATCCATGTCGTCCCTTTAGAAAGAGCTGCTTTATATGCAGCCAATGCTTCTGGGCCTCTCGCCAGTATCTCTATTGGTAGTTTTTGTTCTTTTATATATTTAATTAAAAATTTTGGAAGTTTCAGTGTATTTGATCCACTTATATTCATAATCATTAGTCCCATGTCTCTGAATTTATTAGCAATTTCTATTGTTGAAACTTCATTTAAACCCCAAATACTAACCAGATTCTGGGTTGTTAACTCAGAAATATCTGCATCCAGTCTAAAGTAAAGTTCTTTCTCCTTATCAGATAGAACATCAAGAGTAGATTTAATTATATTAGTTATCTTACCTTGAAGTGGTTTATTTATGGGACCAACCCATCCAATATACTCAACAATTTCCTTCACTTCTCTCGTTTCCTCCAATATATCTTCTACCTTTTTGATACTTTTCTTTGTTTCAGTTTGATCTTCACTGAACGTATCAATTACTGTAATTGTGCCCTCTCGATCTCCTGTATAAAGAATAATTATTGCTAAGCTATCCTTTCAATGAGTTGACATCCAATATTACGTATTATAGCAATGATAAACGGGACATTAAGATGGTTAAAATAATAAAAAAAATAGTTTTTTTGAAATATTTCTGATCTGAAGTTTGAAGCTGAAATAGATCTCACTGATACTTTTAATAAAACAATTTCCCGTGAGATATGTTCGAGAATAGTCTCCAAGTCTCTTATATTATGACTATAAACATTGTGGACTAACGGAACTAGGACAATTGACCCCATGAAATTACCCCTCGGACATTTGCCCCCAGGAAATTGCCCGCAGACAATTGCCCCCTGGAAAATTGCCCCCTGGACAATTGCCCCCCGCGCACAATTACCCTGGACAATTATTAGCCCCGGACAATTTTCCCCGGAAAATTGCTCCCCGGATAATTGCCCCAGAATTGCCCCCCGGTTAATATTAAAACCCAAGTTGAACACTTCTAAACGTCTTAATGTGCTTATCAAAATATCCACAATTTTTTTCCAAAACAATTTGATTGACTTTATGCTAACTGTATCTTTGTTATGACGTAATGTAATGGCTTGGGTGCGTTGACATTATATTTCTATTGTAATGAAATACTTTAAGATATAAATTAATGAAAACATGGATTTTTTTTAAATATAAAACGGACTTATAGCTAGAATTATTGTTTAATGTTGTAACAAGTTAGGAAGACTAAATTAATAGTTAGGAACGATCTTATTATTTTGTAATTTTCCTTGGGGGCAATTTACTGTTTTGTGGGTAAGTGTAATTGGGGGAAAATTTTCCGGGGAGCAATAGTCCGGGGGGGGGGGCAATTGTCTGGGGGCTCTTGTCCAGGGGGAAATTGTGCGGGGGCAATTAATTGTCCTCGAAGAGCAATTGTCAGCTGGGCAATTCTCCTCGGAAGGCAATTATCCGGGGGGCAATAGTCCGGTGGCAATTGGGGTGTGGGTTAGGGGTGTCCCTTTCTTATATAAAATGACATTTTATTACAGGCAAGGTGATATATTATAATAAACCTTTTTGTATGCCTTAAGTAATGGGACTGTGTGGCAGACTTAAAAATGAAAGTTGTATTTATTATACAGTACCGGTTGTATTCTCTGTACAGTTATTTTACTGCATTGCAGTACCGGTAGGCCTATTGGTACCATTATAGTTAGTTTATTTTAAGTAGAACTACCAGTTGGTTAAAACGCCATTGATACAAACCAATAACAAACAACCTAACAGATAACTGAATACATAATACTGTAATATTATTACAGTATTAAGCTAATTGCTGGTTTATTAGTTTATTTTTATGTTACATTTATCGGAACCAAACTGCACCTAAAACTATCTGACTACATGACTATGTTGTAATACATTCTGATTTTCAGTGGTCTATATTCTGATATTAGACTAATTTTAATTTCGTTCCCATGGTACCCAATATTGGCAGGAGGCAGTGAAGGGTAATATTCAGTTAACCCGCATCATATCGGTAAGTCAATTATTAAATAAATTAAATTGTTTTAGAGAAAAATAATTAATGTAATTAATTCATATAAGTGTTATTTATTATTACTTACTATGGTACGTGGTACGGTATTGAATTAGACCCTAGGCCTAACTAATTAATTGAACGTGTTGTAATAAAAGAAGTCTATTAATTATTTACCTGTAATAATATGCCGGTTATCTTTACAGAAATCCACAGCGTCGATGTGGCTCCCAGTTCCTTCAATCCGGTTGATAACCTCCCCGGTTACAGAATTTATTATATAAATCAACCCGATCTCCCCAACAGCATCGATCCTCAACCCGTTGGGACTCAATACGATCTTCCGGACCTCAGGAGTTGCTTCCTGTCTCCACAAGGTTTCCCCTTTACCAACAACGAAGCGATGGATCATCCCTCCCTCACCTACCGACACTACAGACTCCCCATCCGGTCCCCAACCCAGACTGTAGACCCTCCCACTGTGCCCCCGGTATTGGTACAACAGCTCCCGGGTTCCGGTCCGCCAAACTTTTACTGTTCTATCCCGCGAACAGCTGGCCAACCGGGACCCGTTCGAGTCGAACCGAATACATTTAACCCACCCAGAATGCCCCACCCAGTTTGTAACCTTATAGTTCCTACCAGTTATTGATATAATAGAAATCCCCCCGACGTCCCCACATGTTGCTATGACGACCCGGTTGGAGGGATTTATATCTATTCCCGCCCTACCCTCCCCCTCACCAACCACTAACTCCCTCCCCGGTACCTCCACTACGACCCTCCAACCGGTCGCTTCCCGCTCCCAGACAGTCACCGACTCCCCCAAGGTTCCCGAGGCAACGCGGTTCCCGTCCGAAGAAACCGCGACTGTGTAGTAATCGATAGAACCTCCGGATCGTGGTAGATATTCCTTTTCGTAGAGAGTCGATGAGTTTATGATACAGGGGAGGTTGTGAGACACAAATACAACCTCCTCGGTACTCGGGATCATTTTGAGTTCACAGATCGTCGCCATTGTTAGGGGGATTATTGACTCGAAAAGATAAAATAACATTTAACTATAATTTATTATTCTTATTCGAATATAATTATATATAATAAGGGGGGGGGGGGGGGGGGGTGACTACCTGGCCCCGAAATCTAAATCGAATGGAATATATGTTATAGTATTTTTTTCTTTTATCATTTTTAGGCCTTTTTACGTCACTCATAGGAAAGTACAATGTTATTCCCGTGCTCTGCCAGAAATGGCAACCATGCCTCAAAGAATAACTATTATACAGTGTTGTAGAAACCACTGTAACCCCGTATGCCGGCCATGCGTGTTAATTAATTATAAATGATTTGTTGTGGGGTGGGTGACGGCGAATAAATATATGTTATAGTATTTTAACATATATTTATTCGCCGTCACCCACCCCACAACAAATCATTTATAATTAAATGTAATGGAACGTTGGGAGGAGTTTAACGGTTAATCCAACTAACAGTGTTTATGTTGTGGTCACCACGAGCCGCCGAGAGTTTATTGTGTGTGAATAACAGATGTTGTCCTCGCCTAAGTTTGAAGATGATATTATTTGGTTAGTATTTATTTTGAACTAGAATATAATACCTACTTAGTATTTATATATTAATTTGAATTATTATTGTATTTGTGTTTAGTTTAACATCCATAGATTGTATAAATTATTAAGTTATTAAACAGGACTAAGGATGATCCAACTCGATAGCAAATGGAGCGGAAAAAATGAATTCGCCACCAGCGGGGATCGAACCCGCGTCTCCCGATAAACGTTCAGGTATGCTAACCACTACACCACGGAGGCTCCTGTATCTTGCTATTTCAATAGCAACCGTAAGGTAGCTTATCACCTATAGCAAATCAATCGGAAAGATGCAGGAGCCTCCGTGGTGTAGTGGTTAGCATACCTGAACGTTTATCGGGAGACGCGGGTTCGATCCCCGATGGTGGCGAATTCATTTTTTCCGCTCAATTTGCTATAGAGTTGGATCATCCTTAGTCCTGTTTAATTACTTAATAATTAATTTGAAATATTTCAACTGAATATTAATATAACAAGACGGGCGCATCAGTGGACTGTTGGTGTTTGCAATTAGATGGAATTCATATAAATTAATATAAAAATTTCAAACTTGTTTTTCTCGGTGGTGCCAAATTTTGGTGCAGCACCAAATTTTTAAATATATCAATTTTGTAAATTGATTGTTTGAACCTGTTTTTTCACGCAATAGGGGTTTTTTGGGTTTCTGGTTTCGATAGAATATTCAGATACGAGTTTCACCAGGCGTATCAAACTTGTATTTTTCGGTGCAGTTTTGCAATTTTGGTGCCGGCACGAAATTTTGAAAATCCTTTCAATAGTTCAATTGCTTGTGACAACTTATTTCTCGCGTTTTAGAGGTTTATGGTTTATCTTAATGCAAAAGCCTTGTGACTTCCAGGGTAAAAATATTTGTTCTAGAACATTATTTTTTCAATAACAAATAGCTGACATTTTTCTTGGAACATTAAAATAATTATTATCTAAAATTAATTTGTGTTCATTGCGATCATTCATTTGATTAAATTGCCGACTTGTTTTATTTTATTTGAACATAATATTATATTTGTTCCAGTTACCATTTAAAAACTAAATAAAAAATATTTTAAAAATGCTGCAAAATTTTCAAAAAACGCTCACACATCGGGCTATGCTAAAGTGCCCCTTCAATATTACCCCTGTTTTATTGCTGACAACTGTTCTATTCCTATTAGCTATAAAAATAACATAATTTTATAAGTATTTAAATTTGTCATTAATAGAAATTGTTTCCAACTTTATAACATAATTTATTACCAGGTTATTTAGTTATTTTACGAGTTATTTACCCGAGGGACATGTTATAGACCCGAGGCGAAGCCGAGGGTTTATAACTGGCCCGAGGGCAGATGTAGGTGAGAAATGGAGCCGATTGCACGGTAACATTTTTTTATTTTGGTT
Source organism: Nemertoderma westbladi (assembly GCA_032718475.1). NCBI lineage: Eukaryota > Metazoa > Xenacoelomorpha > Nemertodermatida > Nemertodermatidae > Nemertoderma > Nemertoderma westbladi. The sequence goes on along the minus strand of JAUCBJ010001091.1, from coordinate 7,161 downwards.
TTATATGGTTGGTGAATGAAGCACAGCGCTGTTTGTAGGGTGACACGAGGTATTCATACTTATTTGACATTGTAACGGGTTTGTAGTCGTAAAGTATGTGAAAGAGTCATTTTGAGTGAGACGGCCGGCATTTCTAATCTTAATTATTTTTGTTTCTACCATATTTACTTCCATTCCGTTTCAAATGTTGTAACTTATTAAGGTATAAATGTTCTATTTCATGGCAGTGATTGCAAGAAGGTGTATTCTGAAAATTTTCCAAATTTTTTTTACAATAATATAATGGATAGCTATTACTTGACTAAATCAGTAACAGTATTAGTTTGTTAAGACTCCGCAAACTTCGTGGCTCGCCTGACGACATTAATTAATCAAACGATATTAGATACTACTGATTAATGTAGTAAGGAATGTTGATTGGCTATTCGAATAGCTATTCTGATAGGCTGTGCCAATGCTGTCATATAATTATTGGCCAAGGGAAAGGGCGAGGGGGGGGGGTGACATGTGGGGCGAGCCACGAAGTGAGTGAGCCTTAGTGTAGTGGTACCATTAATCAACCTGTCGTTCTGTCGTTCTGTCGTGTTCAATTTTAAACGTTAATAACTCGGCCAATCTTTTGAGTTCTAGAGTTTCCTCAGGGGGACCGCACTGGAAATAGTAATCATACGTTAACGTTGTGCGTATTCCCTGGCCTAACGGCTGAATAAGTACCTCTACTAGTAGTAATTTTCGGCGCTGATTCCGTAAATGGCAAGATATTTCGAAATTTTTGTGTGTTTAATGATCATTTTTTGGTGTCAAATGTGGTGCTGCACCAAAATTAAAAATTTTTCAATTTTGGGTGAAAATTACAAAAGTTTCCATAACTCGAGAATGAAACAACGAAAAGTGGATTAAGCGAAATATCGATAACAAATTCACTAAAATTAGTCTATGAAATAAGTTAGCAGAAAATTTAATTTCATACGAATAAAAAATGCACTTTCATTTATTTTAATATTATAATATATACACCCCCACGCGGGGTAAAATTGAAATATTGTACGGTAACATGGGCAATATACAGATATTTCAGATGAGTTAATTTGAGGCGAGAAAGGTAAGAGATGGACACTGGGGGCAGCTGAGCGCGTGGTATCGGTCGCAAATTGAGTTACAGTATCGGCAGTGGCATTCGGGGGAGAGCGTGTGAAATGGGGTTGAGTTTTTGCAGACGAGGTGGTGAAAACCATGTGAGGTCGCACGCGTAATGTGGTGGCGGTTGCGTTGGCCAGCCCGCTTCCACACCGAACTGGCAAATCCGGGACCATCGGCATACCGTTGCGATATAAAGTTGGTCTCCCGTTCCGAGCGGAAGGCTCTGTAGGGAGCGATGACGTCACTTTTGAAGTTGTCGGGGTGGGTTGATGTAACGGTTTCCATTAGGGGTTTTTCATTTACTAAATTCAGGGCTAATGTTGAGGAGGCAGATTTATGGAGACAGATCATTATTTTTATATCTTGCGTTTTAATTTTGTCGAGTTCCTTGAGGTTATTTGGTGTGAGATATTGACCAATACTTGTTATGAGGTAAAGTGATGCTGGGGCTATCTTCATATTGAAAAGTTTTAGTCCGGTTTCTATTGTAAGTAGAGGTTAGAAGTAGAACTTACTTAGGGATCCAATTATTGAGAAAGCGGAAGATTTCTTTTGTTGGATATGTTCGGAGAAACATAGGGAAGGCTGTAGAGTTAAACCTAAATATTCGTAACGATTTGTTATAATGAGGGGGGGTTCCATTGTATGTAAAATTATCATTTTTAGTGAGGCGGCCAGCTTTACGAAATTTCATTATTTTTGTTTTCTTGATGTTTACAGTCATACCATTTAGGATACACCAGTCGTGTAGAATATCTAGGGCATGTTGGAGGTCGGCTCGAGCAGTTGAGAATAAGACCAGGTCATCCGCATAGTAAATGAGCTTTATTAGATTACAGACATTTAGAATTGTGTGGGCAAGGTCGGTAATGAATATAAGGAAGCAGGTTGGTGAGAGACAGTCTCCTTGGAGGATTCCGCGGAGCTGCTTAATAGCGTTGGTTAAACGGAGGCCGTCGTAGATTCTGATGGAGTTGTCTAGTAGTTCTTTAATAATGTCGTAGGTCTTCCCACGGATGCCGAGTTGGTATATCTTGTAAAGGAGGACCGCCCTACTGACGACGTCGAAAGCCTTACGGAAGTCGACGAACGCGGCGTACAGGACACGCTTTCCGTTTACCGGGGTTTGAAATGCCGCCCAGATATCGGATAGGAGCTGATCCACGGCCTGGCGGGTGGATCTCCCAGGTAGAAAGCCAAATTGAATATTGGGTATAAGATGAATTATATTTCGATAATTCGATAAATTATTCGATATTTACATTTATTTGAAAGGCTATTTATTACTCAGTACTGAATAACGGAATCGAAAAAATAATCTTAACTGTTTCTCCTGTTACAACATGTACCCCCAGGCAGCCTTTGCAACAATCAGTCAGATCTAAGATCAGTATACGATGGTTCGACAACATTTGTGTCTACTGTTGACGGTGACACAGAACCATTTGAAGTGTTATGGGGCGTCCTCCAGGGAGACACACTTGCACCATTCTTGTTCATAATTGTTGTTAACTATGTTCTACGAATGTCCTTAGATCATCATAATGATGATGGGGTGATGATAACTCCACCTACTGGCTCCAGAAGTCGAGGAAATCCTGCCAAGTACCTAACTGATCTAGACTTTGCTGATCTTTTTCAATTTTGGGTGAAAATTACAAAAGTTTCCATAACTCGAGAATGAAACAACGAAAAATGGATTTAATTTAATTTAATAAAGATAATCCTAAGGAACCTAACAGGTTAAATATAGGATACCAAGAAAACCAAAAGAAAAAAAATAATACAGAAATACACAATACAGTGATAAACATTGAATAATAATATGCACACACATTAATACCGGTCTAAAAGTTTATGTGTTGGACATGTGCTGGTCATATAGAGACTTGAAGCTGTCGACGGTCGTAGCACTCTTAATCTTGTCAGGTAATGAGTTCCAGTACGGACACATCTGATACTATAAAACTTGTCGCGAATGTCTAGATGAGCAGGAGGTTTAGTGAAATTTAGATCGTGAGAGGCAAGTCTTGTGGTACGCTGGCTGATATCCTGCATCAAATTAAACCAGGTATTAGGACTACTGGCAGTCTTGTTATGAATAAACTTCCACGTTTGTAACATGTCTCCTCTGTCACGCCTAAATTCAAGGGATGGAAGTCCAATCTCTTTTAACCTATCAGAATAAGACGAGGAAGTAAGATTGGATATCATAGGAACAGCCCGCTCCTGGACTGATTCTAAAAGTTTAATGTCTCCTTGTAGCCATGGTGACCATGACTGCACGCAATATTCGAGATGTGGACGAACATATTGTTTGTATAGACGCACCCAAGTTGATTTGTCCCTATAATGGAAGCTCCTAGACATTTGACCTAATACCTGATTAGCCTTCTTTGCAGCAGCTGCACAATGATATGATGGCTTTAATGAAGAGTGGATGTGCACCCCAACATCCTTTTCGACGGTAACACTTTGCAGCGTATGGCTTGAAATGGTGTATTGAAAGTCGTAGTTATGTTTACCAAAGTGCAAAATGTGACATTTAGAATAATTAAACAACATCTGCCAGTCTATACTCCATTTATAGAGGTTGTCAATGTCGGCCTGTAATTTTGTCCTGTCACAAGCATTGTTTACAATACCACCGAGTTTCAGAGTTTAGTGTCGTCTGCAAACTTAAACATGAAGTGTCCAACTGTATCAATAGCACTATCGATGTCGTTGATATAAATTACAAAAAGTAATGGTCCCAGAACTGACCCCTGTGGAACACCGGAAAGAACTGGAGCCCAATTAGAGAATGCACCATTGAGTACCACCCGCTGAAGTCTATCAGATAACCATACCTCTATCCATCAAATCCATCGTAGTAGATTGCCACATATACCAAGTGCCTCTAGCTTAACTAATAATCGAGAATGTGGGACCTTGTTAAAGGCCTTGCGCCAAGGATGAAGAAGGAACATAGGTGACTGTAATACGAATAATATAATGAGGCAGTTGCAGTTGACAACAGACCGGTAGATCAGTAGATCACAGAAACGCTGTACGGTACAAAGCAGGTAACGTGACCGGTAAGGGACCTACAGACCTAGGTACCTAGCACATCCTTACACAGACCAGTCAGCTCGGGTCGAGCCTAAGCCAGCACAGTCAACCATATCCCAGGGCGGATGATTAACATCCCAATCTAACTACAGTATTGTGAGGTATGGCGTTGTTGAAATCAAGGATCTACCTCGATCTATCTAGGACATCGACAGAATGACCTTCATCAACAAGCTTGGTTAGGCATTCTAAATACTCAAGAAGATTCGTTAGGCATGACTTACCAGGCATAAAGCCATGCTGGGAGCTGATAATTAAGTTATTCAAAATAACATAATACAAGATTGCATCCTTGACAAGATGGATTAAGCGAAATATTGATAACAAATTCACTAAATTTAGTCTATGAAATAAGTTTTTTCAATTTAATTTCATACGAATAAAAAATGCACTTTACATTTATTTGAAAGGCTATTTATTACTCAGTACTGAATAACGGAATCGAAAAAATAATCTTCTTAACTGTTTCTCCTGTCACAACATGTACCCCCAGGCAGCCTTTGCAACAATACGCCTCTCACCTGCTCCCTGCAAAAATACCGCAATACTGCAAATAAATTAATTTTAGTGAGCCATAAAATCTTTTATTATTGGTGTTAGGGCGAATGAGTGGTTTCAAATTATTATTTGTGATATTATGGTTTTGTTCAGAAATGGAAAAAATAATTTATTTTATCCATCCATTTAATTTAATTCATTTATCAAATTATTAGGCCCTATAACTTTTTGTTGGGCACAGCTTTAAATTTATATTTTAATATTGAATTATTTATTTTAAAATTAATTATTAATTAAATTATTAATTTATTTGTTTGTATTTTTTCCTGTATGAAAGTGAGGTATGCGCGTTTTGTTGACCCCACTACTCCTAAAATATAATGAGATTTTATAAAGGCTGGACTTTGAATTTTAGTTCTTAGTTTCTTTCTTTGGGTCGGCGTAATAGCATCGATGAGACTTATATAACGGAACTGATTGTTAGCTGCTGGTGCAATTAAGTGGCACAATAAATATACTCCTTTTTATACTCCAGATGTAATCATAATTTATTATTTTTGTTTCTTGTTTTTATAGTAACAGTAAATGTACCGGTAGCGCGGTAGCTGTAATGTCAGAATGTAGGTTTATAGCATGGATATTAATTAATATTGGATAGCAGATTATTCGTACCGGTATTATAAATATCCCTCTCTATTAGAAGTAGAACATTAATATTTGTAAATTGTAATTTATTTGTAAATAATATTTTATTATTAATCAATTATAATTTATTATAATCATCTGATTAGTTTGTGTTGTTATTTTATTATTTGCAGAAAATAAACTTTATTTCGATCTCAGCAACTCAATGAATAGAACAAGAGATGAAACAGATGAACCCTTATCGATAAAGTTACTGAAGGATTACGAGACCCGGTTGACGTATGGAATTCAGTTATCTGCTGATGGAAAAACGATTCTAGTTTACGTCAATAATAAGTTAATGATTTGCGATGCTGCCTGTGGGAAGAAGATTATTACAGAAGATAAAATTAATATCAATCCATCGCTATATCTATATGATGCAAAATTATCGGCTGATGGAAGAAGGATATGTTACCGAACTTTAGATGGTTGGATTCATATTCGGGATTCAACTGATGGAGAATTAATATTCGATCATTTTGATTCCCATTCGGTCATAAAGGAGGAAGATTTAATCAATAAAACATCACCGATACTCACAAACAGTATAAACTTCCATCCTAAGGATTCAAATATATTCTGTTTCTCGTCCCACAACGGGACTATCAGTTGCATCAATACGGAGGTCCCCGACTCCACTATAACTTGGAAGGCCCACTCCCCTTCCCAGATAGGAGTTTCATTCTCACCAACAGCTAAACGTCTAATAACCTACTCCACTCACCCAACTCCAACTCCGGGAATTAAACTTTGGGATTTTATTAATTTATCTTCAATACAAAAGCCAATTAAAGTCTTTGAGTTCAGTAAATTTGGTATAGAATGTCTAGATTGGGTTGCGGACGATATAATAATTATAGGTTATAAAGATAATGTTGAGTTGGGGTGGTTCCGTGTAGAATGTTTTAACTTATTGGATGGGAAGCCGATATGGGGGGTGAGATTTACCATCGAGTTATACAACATTCATCTCCAAGGAATTAAATACCTCGGAGCGGTGGATCGCGATTTCAAACTTGTTTTTCTCGGTGGGTGCCAAATTTTGGTGCAGCACCAAATTTTTAAATATGTCAATTTTGTAAATTGATTGTTTGAACCTGTTTTTTTACGCAATAGGGGTTTTTTGGGTTTCTGGTTTCGATAGAATATTCAGTATACAAATTTCACCAGGCGTATCAAACTTGTATTTTTCGGTGCAGTTTTGCAATTTTGGTGCCAGCACGAAATTTTGAAAATCCTTTCAATAGTTCAATTGCTTGTGACAACTTATTTCTCGTGTTTTAGAGGTTTATGGTTTATCTTAATGCAAGCCTTGTTTTTTTTCTCGGGAAAAAAAAGTTCCAGGGTAAAAATATTTGTTCTAGAACATTATTTTTTCAATAACAAATAGCTGACATTTTTCTTGAACATTTAAAGAATTATTATCTAAAATTAATTTGTGTTCATTGCGATCGTTCATTTGATTAAATTGCCGACTTGTTTTATTTTATTTGAACATAATATTATATTTGTTCCAGTTACCATTTAAAAACTAAAAAAAAAATATTTTAAAAATGCTGCAAAATTTTCAAAAAACGCTCACACATCGGGCTATGCTAAAGTGCCCCTTCAATATTACCCCTGTTTTATTGCTGACAACTGTTCTATTCCTATTAGCTAGTATTTAAATTTGTCATTAATAGAAATTGTTTCCAACTTTATAACTATAATTATTTACAATCGTAC
>JAUCBJ010001090.1:0-38382 GCA_032718475.1 Nemertoderma westbladi | reverse complement strand
GAAGTTGAGAGTCGATTTGTGGTTCACTGGATGGGGTTGGAGTCGATCCACCAGCTGAGTGAAGGTAGGGTGAAGTTGAGAGTCGATTTGTGGTTCACTGGATGGGGTTGGAGACGATCCACCAGCTGAGTGAAGGTAGGGTGAAGTTGAGAGTCGATTTGTGGTTCACTGGATGGGGTTGGAGTCGATCCACCAGCTGAGTGAAGGTAGGGTGAAGTTGAGAGTCGATTTGTGGTTCACTGGATGGGGTTGGAGACGATCCACCAGCTGAGTGAAGGTAGGGTGAAGTTGAGAGTCGATTTGTGGTTCACTGGAGTGGGGTTGGAGACGATCCACCAGCTGAGTAAAGGCGGGGTGAAGTTGAGAGTCGATTTGTGGTTCACTGGATGGGGTTGGAGTCGATCCACCAGCTGAGTAAAGGCGGGGTGAAGCTGAGAGTCGATTTGTGGTTCACTGGATGGGTTTGGAGTCGATCCACCAGCTGAGTGAAGGCAGGGTGAATAAATTGAGAGTCGATTTGAGGTTCACTGGATGGGGTTGGAGACGACCCACCAGCTGAGTAAAGGTGGAATGAAGTTGAGAGTCGATTCGTGGTTCACTGGATGGGGTTGGAGACGATCCACCAGCTGAGTGAAGGCGTGGTGAAGTTGAGAGTGGATTTGTGGTTCACTGGATGGGGTTGGAGACAATCCACCAGCTGAGTAAAGGCGGAATGAAGTTGAGAGTCGATTTGTGGTTCACTGGAGTGGGGTTGGAGTCGATCCACCAGCTGAGTAAAGGCGGGGTGAAGTTGAGAGTCGATTTGTGGTTCACTGGATGGGGTTGGAGACGATCCACCAGCTGAGTAAAGGCGGAATGAAGTTGAGAGTCGATTTGTGGTTCACTGGATGGGGTTGGAGACGATCCACCAGCTGAGTAAAGGTGGAATGAAGTTGATAGTCGATTTGTGGTTCACTGGATGGGGTTGGAGACGATCCACCAGCTGAGTAAAGGCGGAATGAAGTTGAGAGTCGATTTGTGGTTCACTGGATGGGGTTGGAGACGATCCACCAGCTGAGTAAAGGTGGAATGAAGTTGAGAGTCGATTTGTGGTTCACTGGGGTGGGGTTGGAGTCGATCCACCAGCTGAGTAAAGGCGTGGTGAAGTTGATAGTCGATTTGTGGTTCACTGGATGGGGTTGGAGACGATCCACCAGCTGAGTAAAGGTGGAATGAAGTTCATAGTCGATTTGTGGTTCACAGGATGGGGTTGGAGACGATCCACCAGCTGAGTAAAGGCGGAATGAAGTTGAGAGTCGATTTGTGGTTCACTGGAGTGGGGTTGGAGGCGATCCACCAGCTGAGTAAAGGTGGAATGAAGTTGGTAGTCGATTTGAGGTTCACTGGATGGGGTTGGAGACGATCCACCAGCTGAGTAAAGGCGGAATGAAGTTGAGAGTCGATTTGTGGTTCACTGGAGTGGGGTTGGAGGCGATCCACCAGCTGAGTAAAGGTGGAATTAAGTTGATAGTCGATTTGTGGTTCACTGGATGGGGTTGGAGACGATCCACCAGCTGAGTAAATGCGGAATGAAGTTGAGAGTCGATTTGTGGTTCACTGGAGTGGGGTTGGAGGCGATCCACCAGCTGAGTAAAGGTGGAATGAAGTTAAGAGTCGATTTGTGGTTCACTGGATGGGGTTGGAGACGATCCACCAGCTGAGTGAAGGCGTGGTGAAGTTGAGAGTCGATTTGTGGTTCACTGTATGGGGTTGGAGACGATCCACCAGCTGAGTAAAGGCGGAATGAAGTTGAGAATCGATTTGTGGTTCACTGGATGGGGTTGGAGACGATCCACCAGCTGAGTAAAGGCGGAATGAAGTTGAGAGTCGATTTGTGGTTCACTGGATGGGGTTGGAGACGATCCTCCAGCTGAGTAAAGGTGGAATGAAGTTGAGAGTCGATTTGTGGTTCACTGGATGGGGTTGGAGACGATCCACCAGCTGAGTGAAGGCGTGGTGAAGTTGAGAGTCGATTTGTGGTTCACTGGATGGGGTTGGAGACGATCCACCAGCTGAGAAAAGGCGGAGTGAAGTTGAGAGTCGATTTGTGGTTCACTGGATGGGGTTGGAGACGATCCACCAGCTGAGTAAATGCGAGGTGAAGTTGAGAGTCGATTTGTGACGATCAACCAGCTGAGTAAAGGCGGGGTGAAGTTGAGAGTCGATTTGTGGTTCACTGGATGGGGTTGGAGACGATCCACCAGCTGAGTAAAGGCGGGTTGAAGTTGAGAGTCGATATTTGTGGTTAACTGGATGGGGTTGGAGTCGATCCACCAGCTGAGTAAAGGCGGGGTGAAGTTGAGAGTCGATTTGTGGTTCACTGGATGGGGTTGGAGTCGATCCACCAGCTCAGTAAAGGCGGGGTGAAGTTGAGAGTCGATTTGTGGTTCACTGGATGGGGTTAGAGACGATCCACCAGCTGAGAAAAGGCGGAGTGAAGTTGAGAGTCGATTTGTGGTTCACTGGATGGGGTTGGAGACGATCCACCAGCTGAGTAAATGCGAGGTGAAGTTGAGAGTCGATTTGTGACGATCCACCAGCTGAGTAAAGGCGGGGTGAAGTTGAGAGTCGATTTGTGGTTCACTGGATGGGGTTGGAGTCGATCCACCAGCTGAGTAAAGGCGGGGTAGAGTTGAGAGTCGATTTGTGGTTCACTGGATGGGGTTGGAGACGATCCACCAGCTGAGTGAAGGCGTGGTGAAGTTGAGAGTCGATTTGTGGTTCACTGGAGTGGGGTTGGAGACGATCCACCAGCTGAGTAAAGGCGGGTTGAAGTTGAGAGTCGATTTGTGGTTAACTGGATGGGGTTGGAGTCGATCCACCAGCTGAGTAAAGGCGGGGTGAAGTTGAGAGTCGATTTGTGGTTCACTGGATGGGGTTGGAGTCGATCCACCAGCTCAGTAAAGGCGGGGTGAAGTTGAGAGTCGATTTGTGGTTCACTGGATGGGGTTAGAGACGATCCACCAGCTGAGTAAAGGCGGGGTAAAGTTGAGAGTCGATTTGTGGTTCACTGGATGGGGTTGGAGACGATCCACCAGCTGAGTAAAGGCGGGGTGAAATTGAGAGTCGATTTGTGGTTCACTGGAGTGGGGCTGGAGACGATCCACCACCTGAGTAAAGGCGGGGTGAAGTTGAGAGTCGATTTGTGGTTCACTGGATGGGGTTGGAGACGATCCACCAGCTGAGTAAAGATGGGGTGAAGTTGAGAGTCGATTTGTGGTTCACTGGAGTGGGGTTGGAGTCGATCCACCAGCTGAGTAAAGGCGGGGTAAAGTTGAGAGTCGATTTGTGGTTCACTGGATGGGGTTGGAGACGATCCACCAGCTGAGTGAAGGTAGGGTGAAGTTGAGAGTCGATTTGTGGTTCACTGGAAGGGGTTGGAGACGATCCACCAGCTGAGTAAAGGCGGGGTGAAGTTGAGAGTCGATTTGTGGTTCACTGGAGTGGGGTTGGAGTCGATCCATCAGCTGAGTAAAGGTGGAATGAATTGGAGAGTCGATTTGTGGTTCACTGGATGGGGTTGGAGACGATCCACCAGCTGAGTGAAGGCGTGGTGAAGTTGAGAATCGATTTGTGGTTCACTGGATGGGGTTGGAGACGATCCACCAGCTGAGAAAAGGCGGAGTAAAGTTGAGAGTCGATTTGTGGTTCACTGGATGGGGTTGGAGACGATCCACCAGCTGAGTAAAGGCGTGGTGAAGTTGAGATTCGATTTGTGGTTCACTGGATGGGGTTGGAGACGATCCACCAGCTGAGTAAAGGTGGAATGAAGTTGAGAGTCGATTTGTGGTTCACTGGAGTGGGGTTGGAGTCGATCCACCAGCTGAGTAAAGGCGGGGTGAAGTTGAGAGTCGATTTGTGGTTCACTGGAGTGGGGTTGGAGACGATCCACCAGCTGAGTAAAGGTGGAATGAAGTTGAGAGTCGATTTGTGGTTCACTGGAGTGGGGTTGGAGTCGATCCACCAGCTGAGTAAAGGCGTGGTGAAGTTGAGATTCGATTTGTGGTTCACTGGATGGGGTTGGAGACGATCCACCAGCTGAGTAAAGGTGGAATGAAGTTGAGAGTCGATTTGTGGTTCACTGGAGTGGGGTTGGAGTCGATCCACCAGCTGAGTAAAGGCGGGGTGAAGTTGAGAGTCGATTTGTGGTTCACTGGATGGGGTTGGAGACGATCCACCAGCTGAGTAAAGGTGGAATGAAGTTGAGAGTCGATTTGTGGTTCACTGGAAGGGGTTGGAGACGATCCACCAGCTGAGTGAAGGTAGGGTGAAGTTGAGAGTCGATTTGTGGTTCACTGGATGGGGTTGGAGACGATCCACCAGCTGAGTGAAGGTAGGGTGAAGTTGAGAGTCGATTTGTGGTTCACTGGATGGGGTTGGAGACGATCCACCAGCTGAGTAAAGGCGGGGTGAAGTTGAGAGTCGATTTGTGGTTCACTGGATGGGGTTGGAGACGATCCACCAGCTGAGTAAAGGTGGAATGAAGTTGAGTCGATTTGTGGTTCACTGGAGTGGGTTGGAGTCGATCCACCAGTTGAGTAAAGGCGGGGTAAAGTTGAGAGTCGATTTGTGGTTCACTGGATGGGGTTGGAGACGATCCACCAGCTGAGTAAAGGTGGAATGAAGTTGAGAGTCGATTTGTGGTTCACTGGAAGGGGTTGGAGACGATCCACCAGCTGAGTGAAGGTAGGGTGAAGTTGAGAGTCGATTTGTGGTTCACTGGATGGGGTTGGAGACGACCCACCAGCTGAGTGAAGGTAGGGTGAAGTTGAGAGTCGATTTGTGGTTCACTGGATGGGGTTGGAGACGATCCACCAGCTGAGTGAAGGTAGGGTGAAGTTGAGAGTCGATTTGTGGTTCACTGGAAGGGGTTGGAGACGATCCACCAGCTGAGTAAAGGCGGGGTGAAGTTGAAAGTCGATTTGTGGTTCACTGGAGTGGGGTTGGAGTCGATCCATCAGCTGAGTAAAGGTGGAATGAATTGGAGAGTCGATTTGTGGTTCACTGGATGGGGTTGGAGACGATCCACCAGCTGAGTGAAGGCGTGGTGAAGTTGAGAATCGATTTGTGGTTCACTGGATGGGGTTGGAGACGATCCACCAGCTGAGAAAAGGCGGAGTAAAGTTGAGAGTCGATTTGTGGTTCACTGGATGGGGTTGGAGACGATCCACCAGCTGAGTAAAGGCGTGGTGAAGTTGAGATTCGATTTGTGGTTCACTGGATGGGGTTGGAGACGATCCACCAGCTGAGTAAAGGTGGAATGAAGTTGAGAGTCGATTTGTGGTTCACTGGAGTGGGGTTGGAGACGATCCACCAGCTGAGTAAAGGTGGAATGAAGTTGAGAGTCGATTTGTGGTTCACTGGATGGGGTTGGAGACGATCCACCAGCTGAGTAAAGGTGGAATGAAGTTGAGTCGATTTGTGGTTCACTGGAGTGGGTTGGAGTCGATCCACCAGTTGAGTAAAGGCGGGGTAAAGTTGAGAGTCGATTTGTGGTTCACTGAATGGGGTTGGAGACGATCCACCAGCTGAGTAAAGGTGGAATGAAGTTGAGAGTCGATTTGTGGTTCACTGGAAGGGGTTGGAGACGATCCACCAGCTGAGTGAAGGTAGGGTGAAGTTGAGAGTCGATTTGTGGTTCACTGGATGGGGTTGGAGTCGATCCACCAGTTGAGTAAAGGCGGGGTAAAGTTGAGAGTCGATTTGTGGTTCACTGGATGGGGTTGGAGACGATCCACCAGCTGAGTAAAGGTGGAATGAAGTTGAGAGTCGATTTGTGGTTCACTGGAAGGGGTTGGAGACGATCCACCAGCTGAGTGAAGGTAGGGTGAAGTTGAGAGTCGATTTGTGGTTCACTGGATGGGGTTGGAGACGATCCACCAGCTGAGTGAAGGTAGGGTGAAGTTGAGAGTCGATTTGTGGTTCACTGGATGGGGTTGGAGACGATCCACCAGCTGAGTAAAGGCGGGGTGAAGTTGAGAGTCGATTTGTGGTTCACTGGATGGGGTTGGAGACGATCCACCAGCTGAGTGAAGGTGGGGTGAAGCTGAGAGTCGATTTGTGGTTCACTGGATGGGGTTGGAGACGATCCACCAGCTGAGTAAAGGTAGGGTGAAGTTGAGAGTCGATTTGTGGTTCACTGGATGGGGTTGGAGACGATCCACCAGCTGAGTAAAGGTGGAATGAAGTTGAGAGTCGATTTGTGGTTCACTGGAGTGGGGTTGGAGTCGATCCACCAGCTGTGTAAAGGCGTGGTGAAGTTGAGAGTCGATTTGTGGTTCACTGGAGTGGGGTATGCTTAACCCAACGTCCATTACACATGTATTAGTCACACAAACGAACACAGATACGCGGAATACAACAACTTATATATCGGATCAGCTGCAACTAATTACATTCTATATGTATCCGGTTACCATGGTACTGCTGGTGACGTCATTGGAGCGTAACAACGGTGAACAATTCTCTACCAAGGACCTCGATAAGCCATGGATCGTACTAGGGGGTGGTGGCAGGATAACTGCGCACTATATTGACTGACTGGTTTCAGCAACTTGAATGTAAACGATATTAAGATGTAGGCCTATATCCTATGCGGTCTACGTTTACACATGTATCCATAGCTACTCGAATTGAAATAAAAATATGGATTTACAGAAACTGTACATTATTTAACATTGGTAAATAATTTCAATGGTGTTGCATTGGCCACTAATTAATTGGCCACTAATTAATTGGCCACTGATTAAAACATTTAATTATATTTTCTAAATTTATTTCCATCATTTTTTTCTATTTTTTTTGTCCTTTTATTACGAGATTTTTATAACTTTTATGTCTGTTTAATTATTAATGACTAAAAATATCAACAATACTTGGAAAGGATCAGGTTACAGGCACACTTTTACTTTTCTAACCAAAACAATCAACAATGTAGTTAACAAAATAGAGGGATAGTAAGAAATTACAGATGGGGTTACATGTTGACATATGCAACCAAAACAACAAACAATGTCGTCCAGATATACGGGTATCACAGTCTTACGAAACACAATGTCAGTTCAAATGTAGGAAATTACAAATAGGGCAGCATATATAGGGTATATGCTTCAAGGCTTTTCATACTTTACTGATCTGTAATGCAGTGCTGGGGAACCTAAATGATAAAAAAAAATGACAAAACGTAAAAAATTTACATAATTAATAATTTAAACGGACAAGAAAAGTTATTCTGGTAGAAAACCTTATACCGACAGAGTACTGCAGTGGGAATAAAAAATGTAAAATTAAACATTTATGTTAAATAATTATTGATATTGAACTTAACAAACTAAATATTATATTATACTGTTTGAATATTAAATTATTAAATTGGTTGGGCCTTTCAATTAAATATTCGCTAACTTTATTTACAAAGGTGTTAATGTTTTAAATCTTGAATATCGAATAAATTAAGGTTAAATAAAGTCTTCTCACTCTCAATTCGTCAAAAAATTGTAACATCAAACTAAAGACTACAAAGATTATATGCGATGTGCATCCTGTGCGACAGATGTGGTTCAATTCCGACTGCACTACTCTCCGCAAATAAATCAATTAATATAACATGGCAACATACTGAATAAGTAAGTAGGTAAGCCGACAACATAAAACTGGTTGTTAATACTGGAACAGATGCCTCCGCAATCAGCCAGCATCTAACTACTCTTAACTCGCTGCTACAGACTCACATCCCTATTAGAAGCCCAATAACGCATTACTCATACATCAATATAAGTTATTCACGCACATATACTGGAGACCTTGTCATTACTGGGTTGTAAAACATACTAGCTATTAGTGACGCGAACTGTAAGAAAATTTGACTTGTTTCGGTTTCAGTTCCAGTTTTAGTTTTAATAAACACGTTCAATTCAGTTCAAGTTTCAGTCCCAGTTCCCAAAAAATAATAATTCAGTTTTAGTTCTTGTTTCAGTTCTAATAAACCTATTTATTTCAGTTCCAGTTCCAGTTCCCAAAAATATATAGTTTCAGTTCTATTTTCAGAAAGTTCTGCAAGTGTCTTGTTTACATACCGGTACATAACAAGCTGCCGTGGCCAATCGTGTGGTACCCACCGATGAATCCGACTGCCATTTATTAAATTTTTAATGAAAATAACCGGAATTTTTAGCTGCAAAAAGGCAATTGTTATGTTTACAATTACGTATCACTTGAAAATAAAAAATATATTTAGTAATTCAATTCCGAAAGGTGCTAAAATGGGTGCCAGGAACTCCCCATCTCGAAAACTACTGGAGCTATTACAATTTTTATTTGCATCATCTGAAAGAGTTACCAGTAGAATTAAAGATCGTTATTGGCTCAAAATATGTGTCATAAAAATTATAATATTAATTTAATCACAATCCATAATCCAAGTTGCTGTTACAAACGCAAAATCAAAGATTCTTCAGGAAATATAATTTCATCAATTGGCTTGCCAAACAATACATTGTAAAGGTTCTGGGTAGGCCTACCTGTACTCCATATTCTCAAACATTGTGCCCGGTAGTATATTAATCATTTTTGGGGTATGGGATATTTTGAAAAAAACATTTCCATAAAAATACAATGGCGTATAAGGGGGGGTATAGGGGGGGGTATTCATAAAGTATCTGCCGTAAATTTTCCAGCCATCCCCAGACACGTGGGATGTTTTGAACCAATCCTCCCCCCTGTCTAATGCTTGCTGTATTATACACGAGTGAGGCTTTCGTGAAGCATAACTGCAAAACATCTCACAGAACAATAATAATTACACTACTGTATGGCTAGTTAGTTATTGTATTCCGATAAAGTAGTCTAGTACACGATTGTTAAATAATGAATAAGGTCTGTATCTAATGTCAGCAAACTGACCAACTTATCGTACTGTTTTACGGACTCGTAAAGTATTCTCTACCTACCAAACTGACCAACTTATCGTACTGTTTTACTGACTCGTAAAGTATTCTCTACCTACCAAACTGACCAACTTATCGTACTGTTTTACGGACTCGTAAAGTATTCTCTACCTACCAAACTGACCAACTTATCGTACTGTTTTACAGACTCGTAAAGTATTCTCTACCTACCAAACTGACCAACTTATCGTACTGTTTTACAGACTCGTAAAGTATTCTCTACCTACCAAACTGACCAACTTATCGTACTGTTTTACAGACTCGTAAAGTATTCTCTATACCTACCAAACTGACCAACTTATCGTACTGTTTTACGGACTCGTAAAGTATTCTCTACCTACCAAACTGACCAACTTATCGTACTGTTTTACGGACTCGTAAAGTATTCTCTACCTACCAAACTGACCAACTTATCGTACTGTTTTACAGACTCGTAAAGTATTCTCTACCTACCAAACTGACCAACTTATCGTACTGTTTTACAGACTCGTAAAGTATTCTCTACCTACCAAACTGACCAACTTATCGTACTGTTTTACAGACTCGTAAAGTATTCTCTATACCTACCAAACTGACCAACTTATCGTACTGTTTTACGGACTCGTAAAGTATTCTCTACCTACCAAACTGACCAACTTATCGTACTGTTTTACGGACTCGTAAAGTATTCTCTACCTACCAAACTGACCAACTTATCGTACTGTTTTACGGACTCGTAAAGTATTCTCTACCTACCAAACTGACCAACTTATCGTACTGTTTTACAGACTCGTAAAGTATTCTCTACCTACCAAACTGACCAACTTATCGTACTGTTTTACGGACTCGTAAAGTATTCTCTACCTACCAAACTGACCAACTTATCGTACTGTTTTACGGACTCGTAAAGTATTCTCTACCTACCAAACTGACCAACTTATCGTACTGTTTTACAGACTCGTAAAGTATTCTCTACCTACCAAACTGACCAACTTATCGTACTGTTTTACTGACTCGTAAAGTATTCTCTACCTACCAAACTGACCAACTTATCGTACTGTTTTACAGACTCGTAAAGTATTCTCTACCTACCAAACTGACCAACTTATCGTACTGTTTTACAGACTCGTAAAGTATTCTCTACCTACCAAACTGACCAACTTATCGTACTGTTTTACAGACTCGTAAAGTATTCTCTACCTACCAAACTGACCAACTTATCGTACTGTTTTACAGACTCGTAAAGTATTCTCTACCTACCAAACTCACCAACTTATCGTACTGTTTTACTGACTCGTAAAGTATTCTCTACCTACCAAACTGACCAACTTATCGTACTGTTTTACAGACTCGTAAAGTATTCTCTACCTACCAAACTGACCAACTTATCGTACTGTTTTACAGACTCGTAAAGTATTCTCTACCTACCAAACTGACCAACTTATCGTACTGTTTTACAGACTCGTAAAGTATTCTCTACCTACCAAACTGACCAACTTATCGTACTGTTTTACTGACTCGTAAAGTATTCTCTACCTACCAAACTGACCAACTTATCGTACTGTTTTACAGACTCGTAAAGTATTCTCTACCTACCAAACTGACCAACTTATCGTACTGTTTTACTGACTCGTAAAGTATTCTCTACCTACCAAACTGACCAACTTATCGTACTGTTTTACAGACTCGTAAAGTATTCTCTACCTACCAAACTGACCAACTTATCGTACTGTTTTATGGACTCATAAAGTATTCTCTACCTACCAAACTGACCAACTTATCGTACTGTTTTACGGACTCGTAAAGTATTCTCTACCTACCAAACTGACCAACTTATCGTACTGTTTTACGGACTCGTAAAGTATTCTCTACCTACCAAACTGACCAACTTATCGTACTGTTTTACAGACTCGTAAAGTATTCTCTACCTACCAAACTGACCAACTTATCGTACTGTTTTACGGACTCGTAAAGTATTATCTACCTACATGGTATTGCGAGTCCGGTAAACCGTTTATTTGGTGTTTAAGATATTTGATGGCATTTACTATAATTTTGAAACAATCACTTTGGAAACTTTGGCGTATTAATTCCTTTTCTATTAATCATAGAACGTTTATAACTTATGAAATTTTTCAGCAGAATAAAAAATTTGCATTTTTAAATGTCAAATTATAGAAATTTAGAATTTGGAAGTCTTTAAAAAAAACTTACGTTTGTTTTATTTAATAAATTTTAAAATTAAATTTAAGTTTAGGGTTAGGTTGGCCTACACTTATTGTTACATCGGTTTAGCGTTTACGGTCAGTAAGCTTAATTGAAAACTGAAAGTAATCACATATAATCGCTCACCTGTAACGTATGATCCGAATTCATTCTTAAGTTTGCCCTTCGCGACTTGTGGAGCACCTTGTCGAGGTGTTGGAGCACCTTGTCGAGGTGTTGGTGCATCTTGTCGAGGTGTTGGAGCACCTTGTCGAGGTGTTGAAGCATCTTGTCGAGGTGTTGGAGCACCTTGGCGAGGTGTTGGTGCACCTTGTCGAGGTGTTGGTGCACCTTGGCGAGGTGTGTCACTGCATTGGGCTGTATGGTCTCTGGTTGAAGTTGATGGTGGGTTGGGATGGGTTGTTTGGGGTGGTTTATTTGGTTGAAAATACTGAGTTGTTCTACCTTTATCCTGTCTGGTATATGGCTGAGATTCTTGGCTTTGTGTTGGCTTGCTCTCGCGCTGTTGGCTTGATTGTGGAGGGTTCGATTGCCTTGGTTTCGGTTTACTTTCGCGTGGATGAGGTTGTCTCGGCTGTCCGTCTCCAGCTTGGTTCGGGGTGGTTCCCCTAGCGTTTTCATTAGTCTTATTTTGATTTCTCGAGCTGTTATAGAAAGTTTGAGTGCTACGGGAATCTGTAAGAAAAATAACGACTGACTGACTAGTGTCTATTGTCTAGTGAGTGTGATAGGCTAACTAGTGTCAGTAGTATAGGTATGCACGGCTTTGTGACAGTTAGACCTCATTGACACCCATTGGGTGTCATATGACACCCAATTATCACCCATAGGGTGTCATTGGGTGTCATTGGCGCCAGACTGTCTGGGTGACACCTCCCAATTAGGCTAATTAGACCCTAATTGATGGGTGTCATCAATTAATTAGTACATTTAATCCCTAATAGGTGTCTTACAACTCCTAATTAGGGTTTAATAGATTATCCTAATTAAATCAGACCAAATAACGCCCTAACACCCAATGGGTCATGACTCTTGAGTGATGTCCAACCATCGCAAAGCCGACCAAACGGGTGTCATAAGTGACACCTCTAATTACTCTTATCTATTGGTATTTATTTACTTGTATTTAATTTTAAATTAATTAATTGTATTAATTGTAATTCATTTTTTCCGCTCCATTTGCTATAGAGTCCTTATATATCATCCTATATATACATATATCATCCTTAGTCCTGTTTAATTACTTATTAATTAATTGTATTACTTTTACTATATTTAATTGTATTACTTATTTAATTTATAAATTGATTTCTATTTTTAGAATTACCAATAAATAGTTTTATATATTACTTATTAAATGACGTCATTGATGGCACCACCCCGGCTACCGCTTCGCCATGGACTCAGTGAAGCATAGTGTGAGCCTCAGTGAGGCATAGTCTGAGCCTCAGTGAGGCATAGTCTGAGCCTCAGCGCCTCAGTGAGGCTTAGTCTGAGCCTCAATGAGGCATAGTCGGAGCCTCAGTGAGGCATAGTCTGAGCCTCAGTGAGGCATAGTCTGAGCCTCAGTGAGGCATAGTCTGAGCCTCAGTGAGGCATAGTCTGTGCCTCAGTGAGGCATAGTCTGAGCCTCAGTGAGGCATAGTCTGAGCCTCAGTGAGGCATAGTCTGAGCCTCAATGCCTCAGTGAGGCATAGTCTGAGCCTCAGTGAGGCATAGTCTGAGCCTCAGTGCCTCAATGAGGCATAGTCTGAGCCTCAGTGAGGCATAGTCTGAGCCTCAGTAAGGCATAGTCTGGGCCTCAGTGAGAGGCATAGTATGTGCCTCACACCTAAAACTCGAGACTTTAAGAGTGCCTCAGGTCTTAAATCTGTGTCTTTAGCAGCAGACTGGAGAACTGCGGACTGATCAACCTCCTCAGTAAAGTATAGCCTATGGCATAGTAGATGCCTACCAAGTTTCAGCCTAAATGGATTAAAAACAATCAAATGAAATCAGTTTTTTACTTTGAGACATTTCGCCCTCTAGCGGTAGACTGGGGAACTTCAGACTACTCTACGACTCCATAAAAGATATAGCCTATATTGTAATAGATACGTACCAAGTTTCAGCCTAAGCGGATTAAAAACAATCAAATGACAATCAAATGAGATCAGGTTTTCACTTTGATACATTTCGCCCTCTAGCGGTAGACTGGGGAACTTCAGACTACTCTGCGACTCCATAAAAGATATAGCCTATATTGTAATAGATACCTACCAAGTTTCAGCCTAAGCGGATTAAAAACAATCAAATGAGATCAGGTTTTCACTTTGAGACAATTCGCCCTCAGCGGCAGACTAGAGAACTGCGGACCGATCAAACTCCTCGGTAAAGTATAGCCTATGCCTTGAATTTAATTAGAGTTTGGCGAGCTTGAATCGTGTTAGCTATAGTAAAGGGTTCATTAAATGTTCTCTCTGTTATTTGTATATCACGCTCATCAGGGATCTTTTCCTATAAGACTAAGGGAGCTGAGGGGCCAAAATTAAGTAATAATATATAGAACTCGTAAGCAATATAGCTTCATAGTTTTTAAGGAAAACTGGTAAACGAGATTTGTTAATTACGCATACCTCGTCTTAAGTAATTAATTATACAGTAGGTTAGAGCGTTTTGAGAGTAGGACCATTGGAAACAGCGCCCTCGATAACCGGATATAGCTTGTTATAATAAAACATAAATTATAATACAGTAGAACCATTAGGGTTGTAAATAAAAACAAATTAAATTGAAGATAAACTGTATATAACTTATGTATTAAAAGAGGGCCCTATTTAATTATTCAGTATACTGAAAGTAATTCATCGTACTACTGTATTATTGTGGGGCCCTGTTGTACGACTTGTAGTGGGTAAAGAATGAATGGGGATTATAATTCCCCTATACTGTAGTGGGCCCTCTGAGATGGGTAGGTGTAAAACGCGGATCCGGATCCGGATTCAGGATCCGGATACGGATCAGGACCCGGATTTGCGAGTGTAAAAGGCGGATCCGGATTTACATACAATCCGTAACTGAGTGTAATATGCGGATTCTGAAATAAGCAATCCGTATTGCAGTGTAAAACGCGGATTCATATATTTTGTGAATCCGGAATGGAGTGTAAAGCACTTATTGACGTTAATTACCAAGATTTATTGGATCCGGAATGGAGTGTAAAATACGGATTTACGTTAGTACCAAGATTTATTGGATCCGGAATGGAGTGTAAAACACGGATTTACGTTAATTACCAAGTTTTATTGGATCCGGAATGGTAATTAACTTGAATCCGCGTTTTACACCCAATCCCGGATTCAGTAGAAACATGAATCCGCGTTTTACACTCCGTTCAGGATTTAGCCTAAAACATGAATCCGCGCTTTACACTCCGTTCCGGATCTGAAAAAAAAGCCAATCCGCATTTTACACTCGGTTACGGATTCGGTAAATTTAGCAGTGCACGGATCCGCAGATTACACCCTAAAAATGTAAATTCAGTCGACTTCCATAGGGACAATGTTAAATGGTAGAATCCGGATCCTGATCCGGATCCGCGTTTTACTCTGACCCCTCTGAGATGCTATATCAACTCGAATTAATTAACCTTGTTAAGATGAAGTTGCAGTAGGGGGATTACTGTAGATGGAGGGGAGGGCCTAAGTTAGGTTGTTAACTGCTTAAAGGAGGGCCGCAACAGAGTAATTAGTTACTAGTATAGGACCTGTATACCCTATGGCTAAATATGGCGGCCTGAAAGTCTATGGCGAGGCGGTAGCCGGGGGGGTGGTGCCATCAATAACGTCATTCTGTAAGTAATATATATAAAACTATTTATTGCTAATTCTAAAAATAGAAATCAATTTATTAATTAAATAAGTAATACAATTAAATAATGTAAAAGTAATACAATTAATTAATTTAAAATTAAATAGAAATAAATAAATATCAATAGATAAGAGTAATCTGAGGTGTCACTTATGACACCCGTTTGGTCGACTTTGCGATGGTTGGACATCACTCAAGACTCATGACCCATTAGGTGTTAGGGCGCTAAGTGGTCTGTATATTAGGATAATCAATTAAACCCTAATTTGGAGTTGTAAGACACCTATGAGGGATTAAATGTACTAATTAATTGATGACTAATTAGCCTAATGGGGAGGTGTCACCCAGACAGTCTGGCGCCAATGACACCCTATGGGTGATAATTGTGTGTTATATGACACCCAATGGGTGTCAGTGAGGTATAACTGTCTCAAAGCCGTGCAAACTTATACTACTAGTGTCTAGAGATTGAGTGTGATAGGCTAACTAGTGTCTAGTGTGACATGCTAACTAGTGACTAGTGAGTTAGTGTGACATGCTAACTAGTGTCTACTGAGTTAGTGTGACATGCTAACTAGTGTCTAATAAGTTAGTGGGATATGTTAACTAGTGTTTACTCAGTTAGTGTGACATGCTAACTAGCGGCTGGTGAGTTAGTTAGTGTGACATGCTAACTAGTGTCTAGTGAGTTAGTGTGACATGCTAAAAAAGGGCTGGTGAGTTAGTGTGACATGTCAACTAGTGTCTAGTGAGTTAGTGTGACATGCTAACTAGTGTCTAGTGAGTTAGTGTGACATGCTAAAAAAGGGCTGGTGAGTTAGTGTGACATGCCAACTAGCGGCTAGTGAGTTAGTGTGATATGCTAACTAGTGTCTACTGAGTTAGTTTGACATGCTAACTAGTGTCCAGTGAGTTAGTGTGATATGCTAACTAGTGTCTGGTGAATAAGTGTGGCATGCTAACTAGTGTCTAGTGAGTTAGTGTGATATGCTAACTAGTGTCTGGTGAATAAGTGTGGCATGCTAACTAGCGTCTGGTGAGTTAGTTAGTGTGACATCCTAACTAGTGTATACTGCGTTAGTGTGACATGCTAACTAGTGTATACTGAGTTAGTGTGACATGCTAACTAGCGGCTGGTGAGTTAGTTAGTGTAACATGCTAACTAGTGTCTAGTGAGTTAGTGTGACAGGCTGACTAGTGTCTAATGAGTTAGTGTGACATGCTAAAAAAAGGCTGGTGAGTTAGTGTGACATGCTAACTAGTGTCTACCGAGTTAGTGTGATATGCTAACTAGTGTCTAGTGAGTTAGTGTGATATGCTAACTAGTGTCTGGTGAATAAGAGTGGCATGCTAACTAGTGTCTAGTGAGTTAGTGTGACAGGCTGACTGGTGTCTAATGAGTTAGTGTGACATGCTAACTAGCGACTAGTGGGTTAGTATGTCATGCTAACTAGCGGCCGGTGAATTAGGGTGACATGCTAACAAGTGTATACTGTCAATGTAACATGCTAACTAGCGGCTGGTGAGTTAGTGTGACATGCTAACAAGTGTCTGGTGAGTTAGTGTGACATGCTAACTAGTGTCTGGTAAGTTAGTGTGACATGCTAACTAACGGCTGGTGTGTTAGTGTGACATGCTAACTAGTGTCTGGTGAGTTAGTGTGACATGCTAACTAACGGCTGGTGTGTTAGTGTGACATGCTAACTAGTGTCTGGTGAGTTAGTGTGACATGCTAACTAACAGCTGGTGTGTTAGTATGACATGCTAACTAACAGCTGGTGTGTTAGTGTGACATGATAACTAGTGTCTGGTGAGTTAGTGTGACATGCTAACTAGTGTCTGGTGAGTTAGTGTGACATGCTAACTAGTGTCTGATGAGTTAGTGTGACATGCTAAATAGTCTGGTGAGTTAGTGTGACATGCTAACTAGTGTCTGGTGAGTTAGTGTGACATGCTAACTAGAGACTATACTCCCACACTAACCCGTTCTGCGCCCGGGCCCACGGAATCCCGCATTAAGACTACCGAAGGGGGTCAGCTCTCGGAAGTACCTATACAGATAGTCTGTACTGGCGACGTAGTCTCCGGGGATGTAACCCTCCTTGTTTTTATTCTCAACGAAACAAACGGGAGATCCGCCAGTCGGAGTTAAACTCGTTATTAACTTGAATAACTTCTTCGCGCAATTATTGTTCACTAAAACAAAAATAAAAAATATTTTATTAATTAGGAAATAAAAATATAATAAAACGAAAGTATTGTTTACGGGGGGACACAAAATTAGACCTTACCAGGGTAGAGACGACGCAAATAACAGTTGATCACTCTCATAAATAAAACTGAAACCTGTTATTGACTTCAGTTTATTGTTTTGGTTACAATTACGCAAATAACAAGTGTCTAGAAGAATAATATTTGAAGATTAATAACAGAAATTTAATATTTGAATATGTAAATTATCCCAACTAAAGGGGTCGAGAAGAGCGTTATGCGTAGGTTGGCTACAAATAAGGGATCATTTCCTAATCTACAAATACTCTATACATATTTAGTATCACCACCGTCCAATTTATTCCGAGCGAATATTTGTAGAGGCTGGTAATGTATTTGATGAGAAACGCTCTCGTCTACTTCCGGATCGTGGAGATAAACTAATATTTTTGCACCATAACCTACGTCGATTTGATATAATAGATTGATTTGATAAATAAATTGCAATTTGAAAAATAGAACGAAGTAATAATATCTGTAGCTTTTTTATGCTCTCTGAGTTAAATTGGATTTACTAGAGTTTCTAAATTGCCTGTCGAATAAACTGGCCATTCACGGTGGTGAGCTTTATCTCAATTTATAACAATACCTAGACCTAACATCAACGCTTGCGCGCTGGCTGGGACGATATAATAATTATTGACTAGTTATAATTAGTATTTGGGCAAACGTGTCCCATTCTAATATATATTAAGTGAGGCTGAGCCAAACCAAATACAAATATTATTGGTAAAAAGTACTCAGTCAGCTCAGCATGTAGATAGCTCTACTTAGACTTTATCATATTCATAATATGAATGAATTTAATATAAACTATGAAAAAAATTGTATTGTGGGGCGAGCCATGTAAGTCCAGGTGAGCCTTAGCTTAGGGGTATCATTAGTGGCCCGTCTGACGTCGTCGTAAATTTTTGAACGGTAATGCGTCAGTCAATCATATTGGGGAAATAGAACCAAACTTGGTACACATGTTGTAGTCTACTTTAGCATGGACAATTTTGCATGTATGTCTAATATAATTAATGAGGCGAACCTGAAAGGATATGCTTTAATCATAGGTGGCGATCTCAACTCCCGAGTTGGAAAACCCCGTACAAATATACCAGCCACAGATTATTCTAGAAATCCAGATAGCATCATAAACTCTCATGGAAATATTTTACTAGACACTCTGGACGGAACAGATAGTGCTATTCTTAACAATCTCCAATATGGTAAACTGGTGTGTGATGGAAATTTCACCTTCTCCCGTGGTGGAAAAAAGTCTCAAGTTGATCTCGCGATTGTCAATAATGCAGCACTGAATAATGTTGAGAGCTTTTCAGTGATAAATACTCCCACTCCTTCTGATCACAGCCCTATTACGCTGGATTATTCGTTGTATGACAACAGTATATTCGCCGCTAAATCGTGTTCAATTGACATAAACACCACTATGGGGATTTCTAACAGCAGAACGAAACGATTCGTTTCAAGTGAAATAAATTGGGGTCTATATAAAACGTTAATGGAAGGAAAAATTTCAACCATCCCTTCTGTCACTCCCGACTCAATCGACTCAACAGTGAATTCTATCGAGTCACTCGTCACATCTTGTGCATCAATCTCGAAAGTACCGAGACAACATAGACAGACAGAGTTAGAACAAACAGAACATTTACCAGTTGTTAATGATACCGCTCTACACAATACTAATGTCTCCCAAATATGGTTATCCTTGATTGAGCAAAATGATTCTAAAGAACTGTGGAGAAAGCTTAATTGGAAGGGTAAACTGGACACCAAAAAATGTACAGCCGAAGATGCACCGTCAGCAGAAGTTATTGCTAATCACTTAGCAACGAAGTGTGATACTGGCAGGGACGATGATGACATTCGCCTGGCTACGCAAGGTTACACAAATTTCATCCCAGAATTAGATGGACATATTGATGCTGAAGAAGTTCAGGAGGCTCTAAATAATATAATATTTTGTAGCATCTGTGGACACCATCCGTGTCCACAGATGCTACAAAATGCGCCGTATACATTAATTATTATCATTTTCATGCTATTTAATTGTATATTTGTTAACGCCTCATATCCAACTAGATGGATGACGTCACACATATGCGGCATATTCAAGAAAGGTGCATCCTACCTACCGAAGAACTACCGCCCAATTACGCTGATATATCTGTTATCTAAACTCTATGACTTCATTATATGTAAGCGTCTTACGAAATGGTTCCAACCAGCCGAGGAACAAACTGCGTATCAAACAAAACGTAGCTGTGCAGATAATGTTTTTATAGTGAGAATTCTAATTGAAATTGCAAAGAAACGCTCATCCAAATTATACATTATATTCCTTGATTATGAAGGTGCCTTTGACCGAATTTCCAGATCAATATTAAAACTAATGGTTATTGGTATTGGGTCTGTCATGTTGGCCGCGATCGCAGCAATGTACCACCTATCTAAAGGAGTAGTGTTTTTCAATAATGACTTCTCCAGCGAGTTCCAATTGAAATCTGGCATAAAACAAGGTGCGGCCGCAGTTCTGTAATATTATTCCTAGTGTACGTTAATGACTTGATTAAGTACATCAAAGAAGTTATTGGGACTGATGGATTCTTAGAGTTGATACACACCCTGGAACACACTGACGATACGATTATTAATACGTATATATATATTTCATCTTATTTTAATACAAATATTTCTATCTAATTTCATATAACATCCAGTCTTCTGACCCTTTTAACTTCTTCGTTTAATCTCATAATTAGCACGGCCTTTTTAGACCAATTACATACAGTAATAATTTTAACTCGATGTATTTTAATGTACCTTAAATAATTATTAACTCATATTTTAAACTAAGTAATGTATGTAATGTATCTTTTATGGGGGAAACCCCATCACCATATAATACTATAGTTAAATTGTCTATGCAGTCTTTGTTCAGTTCTAAGTTATGGTGTAAATTTATATTAATAATAATAATAATAATAATAATATCCTAGCTACGAGTCGTGATATGGCCACAAAGAAACTGCAGGCAGTATGCACTTACTGCACTCGAAATGCAATAACTATGCAACCGTCTAAATGCGAATTTATATGCATAAATTCTAGAACAGATGAAGACACCCATCCACTGCCATTGCTCGATGGCGTCATTAAATGCACCGATAAGTACAGATATCTTGGCACCATTATAACAAACACCGGTAGTGTGACCAATGATATTGAAGTGCAGCGACGTGACAGTTTTAAGAATTACATCAAATTCACGAACTTTCTACGTGAGAATTTCCTTCTACCGTTCCGAATAAAGGAACGAGTTTTAGAATCCTGTGTCATTAGCAGTGTTCTGTATAACTGTGAAGTATTTGGAGACGCAAAAATGGGTAAATTTCAAAGTGATTACGAGTATGCTCTGAAATCTCTTGTGGGAGTGAGGACGACTACACCGTCCAAGCTTATTTATTGCGAATTAAGTACGATGGCTGATATCAACACAACCATTCAAAAGAGACAAAAAGCTTTCTGGCTCCGTGTTCGGAATAGTGAAAACCAACCGATACTAAATAAATTAATAAATGACGCTATAGACATGAAAATTCCGTATGTTTGTCACTATAAATCTCTAGAAAATAAAGAAATTACTACAAACAACTTTTTAGACGGTGTGCGTATATATGTTCAAACGCAAGCAAATAACTCTCAGCCAAATAAGGGGACTAAGTTCAGAACATATCTAAAGTTCAATCC
Source organism: Nemertoderma westbladi (assembly GCA_032718475.1). Taxonomy (NCBI): domain Eukaryota; kingdom Metazoa; phylum Xenacoelomorpha; order Nemertodermatida; family Nemertodermatidae; genus Nemertoderma; species Nemertoderma westbladi. The sequence continues at coordinate 17,314 of JAUCBJ010001090.1, read as the reverse complement.
GACATTAACAAGAAGCCCTCTTTTAAATGACAACGTATGGAGCACAGCGCACAAAAAGTGCCTCCAGTTTAGACTTGGCTCTCATTGTCTACAAGTTGAACTCGGGCGCTGGCGTTCGGTACCCAGACAGCTACGCTTCTGCAACCTATGCCCTACGGAGATAGATGATGAAGAGCACCATATGTTTCGATGCGCTGGCACAAATTATGGTCACAATATTACTGGAAGTTTTAATAATATCACATCTCTGTACAAGGACACAGAGGCTGTTTTGTCTTTTTGGCGGTTAATGTAATTAACATGTAAAAACTTCGCTATTTGATTGCAATTTCGTTGTAATGTTATTTATTTATAACACTAAATACTGTACTCACGTATATTAACATTGTTCTACCCTAATTAATTTAATCTATCTTAATGTTATCTTCGTACAGATGAATGTATGTTTACCTGTTTACGTTTATAAGTAAATGTGAACCTTTTTGGACTAAATGCCTGCGAACCGCTATTTATATTTTGTTTATTGTTATATATTATTCCATTTTAGTCAATAATCTAATCTAATCTAATCTATCAAAAGTTTAGAGATTCTACACACAGACAGACTTCAGTTCTGTAGTTCATCCATCTGCCGCTAGGGGGTCGAATTGAAAGAAACGTAAAAGTATCTGCAATAGAATCAACCATCAGATTCATCTGAAATGTGGAATGAGTGACCTACGGGTATTGCTGACATTCTGCTCACAGACATACTTTTACAGTTCCTCTGTCTGCCGCTAGGGGGCGAATGATTAGGTCCACGGATTGTACCTCTTCGCAAAGGCTCATCTGGCTGGGTGCGGTGCTGCGCGAATCCCCAACCTACGTGTATTCCATTGTATTTGCTTATATTTTAATTTGTTTGAATTTAAAAGAAAATTTATTTTTAATTCCCCAAAGTTATAATAAAATATAATGAAACCAAACAAAACACAATTATTACAAACGGGTAAATAAGAAATAACTAATTAAGAAATAACTAAATATAGAATGATCCTCTTCTTCTACTACTCAAGTTATCCCACCCACCCGTAGCCGCCCTGCCTTGGGGCTTTCGTTGTAAAAGTTAGGGGTAGTGCTCTAATGGTGCAGATGCCCCATCCACAGCTCCTGCGGAACGCCACTTTGTCCGGGACCCACGGATACATGACCCTGTAGCACGCAGAACAGCGCAAACGACAGCCTGTTTCGCACCCATCCCATGATCGACGAGTAGGGCTTCTCCCACTTTAATGCTAGCGATTCTGCGAGGCGTCTTGTGACCATTGAATATTCGGGGGCCATTACTCCGTCCACCGTCACAATGAGAATATTATTTAATTTAAATAAAATTATTTAAATTTAAATTTATGTTTTTTTTTGAAAATGTATATTAATTGTAAATTTGGTCAACAATTCGTTGAAATTGAAATCCGGCCAAAAAATTTAAATCCGGTCGGAGCCGGATTTTTTTTCTCAAAATCCAACCGGAATTCCAGCCCGGCCGGAAATCGGGCACACCCCTAAAAATTTCTCAAATTTTGCCAAACAACATGTCTACCAAGTTTGGATAGATTTCATCGAGGATTGACCGAGTTACTAACGTTTAAATAATCGAATCGACAGATCCACAAACACACCGACTGAGTTAGTGGTACCCGTATGCTAAGCTCACTTACTACCGTGGCTCGCCCCACATTGTAAATTGCGCACCACCTAGAGGCCAATAGTAATAGTTTATATAACTTACAGTAACTTTGTTCTTTAGCCAACATATGTAGGATGGTGTTCCCATTACTATCCACAGCCTCACACTCATCCCTCTTTGCGCTCTTCCACAGAAACTCAAACAATTCCATTAAACAACCTGCAATAGACATATGTGTTAGTTGCTGTGGAGACGTTTAAACATTATTGAGATTATTTGTGATATAAGGAAATAAAATGGGGAGCCTAACGCGCTAATAAATATTTAGATTTATATATTTTCACTTAAATAATGTCATGTACACCACATTCGCTGAATATTCCAGGTTTTCCAGGAAAGTGGCAACAATTAATTGTTATTCAATAGCGATCATTTGGGATAAAAATACATATACGTAACTGCTACAAATTTCTCTACAGTGCTCTCATCTCGCACCTTTACATTCACTTACTCGTTACGTTCGTTCGCGTTCCAAAATTACTTACCATTACTCATGAAAACGAGATGTAGAATGGCATGGAGGTAGTTAACTTTCGGTGGGTCTGCAGACAGGTTCCTCGGTGGGAGTCGTCTGTGTAACAGAGACATGGCCAGTTTGGTGCACCACCCGTCCAATGATTTATAATCTGAAAACATTATTGCGAAATAATTAGTAAATAATTCCGATATTCTAAATAAGGAAGACAACCGCACTTAATCTGTCGGCGCAATTTACATTTCGTGGCATCGTCGGACTCTTGTGAAAATGGATTATTTTTGTTTGTCTAAATAAATTTTATTAAATGAACTGTGGTTCAGCTAAAAAATGCAACTTTAATAAAAAATATATCATATAATAGGATTATATTCAAGTGGGAAAAAGTGAAGAACAGCGACATCGGGAGTTTCACTGCCGGTTAGCGCAGGTTCAACCCACAGTCACGTCTTCGTGACTGATAAACAGCCCATGTAAGGAGTTACCCAACCAACTGGTGTTAAACAGCCCATATAAGGAGTTACCCAACCAACCTTCGGTGCTGTTAAACAGCCCATATAAGGAGTTACCCGACCAACCTTCGGTGCTGATAAACAGCCCATATAAGGAGTTACCCAACCAACCTTCGGTGCTGATAAACAGCCCATATAAGGAGTTACCCAACCAACCTTCGGTGCTGTTAAACAGCCCATATAAGGAGTTACCCAACCAACCTTCGGTGCTGATAAACAGCCCATATAAGGAGTTACCCAACCAACCTTCGGTGCTGTTAAACAGCCCATATAAGGAGTTACCCAACCAACCTTCGGTGCTGATAAACAGCCCATATAAGGAGTTACCCAACCAACCTTCGGTGCTGTTAAACAGCCCATATAAGGAGTTACCCAACCAACCTTCGGTGCTGTTAAACAGCCCATATAAGGAGTTACCCGACCAACCTTCGGTGCTGATAAACAGCCCATATAAGGAGTTACCCAACCAACCTTCGGTGCTGTTAAACAGCCCATATAAGGAGTTACCCAACCAACCTTCGGTGCTGATAAACAGCCCATATAAGGAGTTACCCAACCAACCTTCGGTGCTGTTAAACAGCCCATATAAGGAGTTACCCAACCAACCTTCGGTGCTGATAAACAGCCCATAATGAGTTACCCGACCAACTGGTGTTAAACAGCCCATATAAGGAGTTACCCAACCAACTCGGCGCTGATAAACAGCCCATATAAGGAGTTACCCAACCAACCTTCGGTGCTGATAAACAGCCCATAATGAGTTACCCGACCAACTGGAGTTAAACAGCCCATATAAGGAGTTACCCAACCAACCTTCGGTGCTGATAAACAGCCCATAAGGAGTTACCCGACCAACTGGCGTTAAACAGCCCATATAAGGAGTTACCCAACCAACTCGGTGCTGATAAACAACCCATATAAGGAGTTACCCAACCAACCTTCGGTGCTGATAAACAGCCCATAAAAGGAGTTACCCAACCAACCTTCGGTGCTGATAAACAGCCCATATAAGGAGTTACCCAACCAACCTTCGGTGCTGATAAACAGCCCATATAAGGAGTTACCCAACCAACCTTCGGTGCTGTTAAACAGCCCATATAAGGAGTTACCCAACCAACTGGTGTTAAACAGCCCATATAAGGAGTTAACCAACCAACTCGGTGCCGATAAACAGCCCATATAAGGAGTTACCCAACCAACCTTCGGTGCTGATAAACAGCCCATAAAAGGAGTTACCCAACCAACCTTCGGTGCTGATAAACAGCCCATAAGGAGTTACCCGACCAACTGGTGTTAAACAGCCCATATAAGGAGTTACCCAACCAACCTTCGGTGCTGATAAACAGCCCATAAAAGGAGTTACCCGACCAACCTTCGGTGCTGATAAACAGCCCATATAAGGAGTTACCCAACCAACCTTCGGTGCTGATAAACAGCCCATAAGGAGTTACCCGACCAACTGGTGTTAAACAGCCCATATAAGGAGTTAACCAACCAACTCGGTGCCGATAAACAGCCCATATAAGGAGTTACCCAACCAACCTTCGGTGCTGATAAACAGCCCATATAAGGAGTTACCCAACCAACCTTCGGTGCTGATAAACAGCCCATAAGGAGTTACCCGACCAACTGGTGTTAAACAGCCCATATAAGGAGTTACCCAACCAACCTTCGGTGCTGATAAACAGCCCATAAAAGGAGTTACCCGACCAACCTTCGGTGCTGATAAACAGCCAATATAAGGAGTTACCCGACCAACCTTCGGTGCTGATAAACAGCCCATAAAAGGAGTTACCCGACCAACCTTCGGTGCTGATAAACAGCCCATGTAAGGAGTTACCCAACCAACCTTCGGTGCTGATAAACAGCCCATAAGGAGTTACCCGACCAACTGGTGTTAAACAGCCCATATAAGGGGTTAACCAACCAACTCGGTGCCGATAAACAGCCCATATAAGGAGTTACCCAACCAACCTTCGGTGCTGATAAACAGCCCATAAAAGGAGTTACCCAACCAACCTTCGGTGCTGTTAAACAGCCCATATAAGGAGTTACCCAACCAACCTTCGGTGCTGATAAACAGCCCATAAGGAGTTACCCGACCAACTGGTGTTAAACAGCCCATATAAGGAGTTACCCAACCAACCTTCGGTGCTGATAAACAGCCCATAAAAGGAGTTACCCGACCAACCTTCGGTGCTGATAAACAGCCCATAAAAGGAGTTACCCGACCAACCTTCGGTGCTGATAAACAGCCCATGTAAGGAGTTACCCAACCAACCTTCGGTGCTGATAAACAGCCCATAAGGAGTTACCCGACCAACTGGTGTTAAACAGCCCATATAAGGAGTTAACCAACCAACTCGGTGCCGATAAACAGCCCATATAAGGAGTTACCCAACCAACCTTCGGTGCTGATAAACAGCCCATAAAAGGAGTTACCCAACCAACCTTCGGTGCTGTTAAACAGCCCATATAAGGAGTTACCCAACCAACCTTCGGTGCTGATAAACAGCCCATAAGGAGTTACCCGACCAACTGGTGTTAAACAGCCCATATAAGGAGTTACCCAACCAACCTTCGGTGCTGATAAACAGCCCATAAAAGGAGTTACCCGACCAACCTTCGGTGCTGATAAACAGCCCATATAAGGAGTTACCCAACCAACCTTCGGTGCTGATAAACAGCCCATAAGGAGTTACCCGACCAACTGGTGTTAAACAGCCCATATAAAGAGTTACCCAACCAACCTTCGGTGCTGATAAACAGCCCATATAAGGAGTTACCCGACCAACCTTCGGTGCTGATAAACAACACATATAAGGAGTTACCCGACCAACCTTCGGTGCTGATAAACAACCCATATAAGGAGTTACCCGACGACCAACTGGTGTTAAACAGCCCATATAAGGAGTTACCCAACCAACCTTCGGTGCTGATAAACAGCCCATACAAGGATCTACTAGGATCGGCATGCTGCATTGCAGCTGCATTTTTAAGAATGCTGTGCCGGCTTGTCAACAAAATTGCACCGCCACAACTCCCTATCACCCATGACATTTGCTAGATCATCCGCATCTTTAAGGCCAGTGTCCTTTAAGATGCGTCTCAAGAAAGTCATGGGCTGTCCACCATGCTTATTCACTCCATGAGGCTGCCAAAGTACAAGATTATGCACTGGCTGGTCCTCACGGCGAAAGCAATGTCCTGCAAAGCGGAGGCGATTTTGTTCTAGTGTCAAGCTTGGGGGAACCAATGAGACACCTCTAATGTTATATAGTGTCTGGTTGGAGATGTGTGCATTGTACTTGACACAATGTACCCGGCGTAGCATTCTTGTGAATGTGCCATCCAGAGATTTGGTGTCCTCAGCAGTTAGAGCCCAGCATGGACTCCCGCAGAGGAGTACTGGAACTACTGCTGCTCTAAATAATCGGACCTTAAGTTTCCGATTAATTCTAGGTGACTTCCAAATCCTGGAAAGCCTATTCAAGGCTGCCCATGCCTTTCCCTTACGTATTCGAAGGTCCTCACCTGACTTCCGGATCCATGATCCCAGGTAACAGAAGTCGTCCACATGCTCAAGCATACCATCCTTTGAGCTTATGCTCATCCGATCAGAGACTTGCTGAGGACTTTCAAAGTTAACTGTCAGAATTTTGGTCTTTCTGGAGTTAATAAAAAGACCAACACTAGAAGCAGCATGTTCTAATGAGCTGAGGAGCCGCTGGGCTCCCTCTAATGATTCTGAGAGTACTCCTAAGTCATCAGCAAAGTCTAGATCAGTTAGGTACTTGGCAGGATTTCCTCGACTTCTGGAGCCAGTAGGTGGAGTTATCATCACCCCATCATCATTATGATGATCTAAGGACATGCGTAGAACATAGTCAACCACAATAATGAACAAGAATGGTGCAAGTGTGTCTCCTTGGAGGACGCCCCATAACACTTCAAATGGTTCTGTGTCACCGTCAACAGTAGACACAAATGTTGTCGAACCATCATATACTGATCTGATTGCTGCAATAATTTCATCAGGAATCCCATATAATGAAAGTATGCTGAACATACGTGAGCGAGAGACTGAATCAAAGGCCTTGAAGAAGTCAACAAAGATAACAGCCAGATGCCTGTCTTTCTTTTTTGATAACTCTTCAATTATCCTTCTAAGTGCCAAAATGGGCTCCATGGTCCCACGACCTTTACGGAACCCATTCTGATTTCCACGTAGCAGTCTCTCAATGGGATCCCTGATGCGATTTAATAGAATTCTATTGTATAGTTTTGCAGCAATCGAGATCAATGAGATTCCCCGAAAAGAACCATAGAGTGTTAGGTTGCCCTTCTTGGGAACTGGCACCAACTTATTTGTTTTCATTTCTTGTGGGACTCTTGTTGTACGGTACATGTCTACTATGATGGGATAGATGAGCTTTAAACACTCAGGTATTTTAAAGACCTCAGGGGGAACACCATCTACTCCACTGGCACGATTGGTCTTAATGCTCTTTGCAGCAGCCTTCACTTCTGCAAAGGAGATATCGCCAATGGGAATATCTGGGAGTACAGACTCAGACACTTTTACTTCTATAAAGTTATCAGGCAATACCCTGTCATTATTGAGGAGCTTTTCAAAGTGGACTTTCCAACCATTGAGGCGATCGGCTGGTGATTCAGCCTTAACCTTGGTGGTTGGTTGGCTTTTCCGCCCAGTAAGCAGATTGATCGATTTCCATGCCTGGGATGATTGCCTGCTGTCGTCAGCATCATTGATGGCATCAACCTGTTGGTTTATTAGCTCCTGTAGATTAACAGAGTACTGCCTGTTCAGGGACCTAGATGCAGCTTTAACTGCATTCTTGGCCGCTGTAGTCTGTTTGAGTCGGGACTCTTTCTGCGCCTTATGAAGGTCATTTCGGCACTTCTGAATTTTGTTGTCAGTCCAGGGGGCCCTTTTCCTGTTTCGAGGGTATACAGGAACTGTTTCTGCAGCTGCTAACTTAACTGCTTCTGTAAAGGCAGTATAGCCCTCACAGTGATCTGCCGCCTCAGAGGCAAGAGCCTCATACCTGTTGCTCAGCTGTAGTGTGAAGCTGGATCTCACACTTGGCTGTTGCAACAGAGAGGACCAGTCATGCCGTGGCAAGGCAGATTTCGTTGTTCTGCTAGCACGCAGACTAAGTCTTACCTTGGCCACAATAAGGCGGTGATCACTGGAGAAGGGTCGAAGTGTAAATGCATTACAGTCTTGTATAGAGCTCCTGTATTTCCTACGAAACAGAATATGGTCTATCTGGGACTTGTGACCACTGGGTCCACTATGAGTCCATAGCTTTCCAGTTCGCTTCTTGAACTGGGTTCCAGCCGAAAACAATCCATTTCCAGAGATAAAATCCTGAAGATGGACAGAATTTCGGTTAACACTATTGCTATAGACCCAGGGCGATGTAGGTGATTGATGCAGACTTGCATTAAAGTCTGGAATTTTAAGAATGCATGCTGATCCACTCCATCAGTTGCTGCTTGTAGATTGTGGTAGAAATTTTCCACCTCCTCTACAGGGGCAACACTAGTTGGAGAGTAGCACACAATCAGAACCACCTTAGGAAACTTCTTAGCCAGTCTTCCAGAACATGAGAAGTGGCAACGGATGATGCGGTTAGAGATTTGGTCTATTTTGTCCAATGCTGCATGTGCAGTTGGATTCATCAATAGACCAATTCCACCATTGCCACTATCATCTGCTGACGCGAGGGCGAGTCGCCAACCGCCCCCCATGTCCTTAATCAGAACCTCATCAGTCTGTCCAGTCTGCATTCGGTGCTCTTGAACACCCACTGCGCTAAGAGAGAGCTTATCTGCCAAGGCAGTCAGCTCACCTTGTCGCATTGGGGACCCGAGTGTTAGGGTGTTTACTGAGGCTAGTCTAGTGACTTGCCTCAGATTCACCAATGGCTTTGTTGGTCGGGGTGGAACATGAGAGTAGCCTCCAACTCCAGAATCCCTCTCCCCATCACAATCTGGCCTCCCTGGTGACCCAGGGTTTGGGCCAGAAAGGTCATCAGGAAAGGGACTCAAAGAATTGTTGGCTGCTCTCTCTCCAGTAGGGGGTGAGACAGGCAGCCGGTCAGGAGTTAACTGACGCCTGTGAGGCCGATTGTGTCCGGTAATTCCACTGGCCTCTAGTGGCCGGACCTCCGCATTGTTAATGTAATCCATAGTGGGGGTTGGGGGGTGCTTTTTTGCCGAGTCAGCTCTCGGGGCAAATACCACACCCTGGTTTGCCATTCCACAGGGTGGGTGTCGCAATGGAGTCAGATATGAGGCCCATCACCCATATCTACTCTGGCGTACATGACCCACCATTGGCTGTTGCAGCTCATCTGCTGGGTCATGCCCTGTACCCTTGCTGCCAGGTGCAGGTCGCAGTGAAGTGCCCTCAAAGTGGACATGAGAACACTCTACTCCTAACCAGCCATTGGTAGATCACCATCTGCCTGGTCAGGCCATATACCCCTGCAGCCAAGTATATGGGTCCTTAATCCAGGACCAAGGGGTCCTTATCCCAGAACGAAGGGGGTCCTAGTTACAGGACCAGATTTGCCCTAGTAAGAGGGTCTATGCAGCTACAGGTGGCACCTCCTTTATGCTGCATGGAGGTGGCAAGTTTTCTTGATCAATGACCTAGAATACCTGACCTGACCTGGGAGCCCATACAAGGAGTTACCCAACCAACCTTCGGTGCTGATAAACAGCCCATATAAGGAGTTACCCAACCAACCTTCGGTGCTGATAAACAGCCCATATAAGGAGTTACCAAACCAACTGGTGTTAAACAGCCCATAAAAGGAGTTACCCAACCAACCTTCGGTGCTGTTAAACAGCCCATATAAGGAGTTACCCAACCAACCTTCGGTGCTGATAAACAGCCCATAAGGAGTTACCCGACCAACTGGTGTTAAACAGCCCATATAAGGAGTTACCCAACCAACCTTCGGTGCTGATAAACAGCCCATAAAAGGAGTTACCCGACCAACCTTCGGTGCTGATAAACAGCCCATATAAGGAGTTACCCAACCAACCTTCGGTGCTGATAAACAGCCCATAAGGAGTTACCCGACCAACTGGTGTTAAACAGCCCATATAAAGAGTTACCCAACCAACCTTCGGTGCTGATAAACAGCCCATATAAGGAGTTACCCGACCAACCTTCGGTGCTGATAAACAACACATATAAGGAGTTACCCGACCAACCTTCGGTGCTGATAAACAACCCATATAAGGAGTTACCCGACGACCAACTGGTGTTAAACAGCCCATATAAGGAGTTACCCAACCAACCTTCGGTGCTGATAAACAGCCCATACAAGGAGTTACCCAACCAACCTTCGGTGCTGATAAACAGCCCATATAAGGAGTTACCCAACCAACCTTCGGTGCTGATAAACAGCCCATATAAGGAGTTACCAAACCAACTGGTGTTAAACAGCCCATATAAGGAGTTACCCAACCAACCTTCGGTGCTGATAAACAGCCCATATAAGGAGTTACCGAACCAACCTCCGGTGCTGATAAACAGCCCATATAAGGAGTTACCCAACCAACTGGTGTTAAACAGCCCATATAAGGAGTTACCCAACCAACCTTCGGTGCTCATAAACAGCCCATATAAGGAGTTACCCAACCAACCTTCGGTGCTGATAAACAGCCCATGTAAGGAGTTACCCAACCAAATGGTGTTAAACAGCCCATATAAGGAGTTACCCAACCAACCTTCGGTGCTGATAAACAACCCATATAAGGAGTTACCAGACCAACCTTCGGTGCTGATAAACAACCCATATAAGGAGTTACCCGACGACCAACTGGTGTTAAACAGCCCATATAAGGAGTTACCCAACCAACCTTCGGTGCTGATAAACAGCCCATATAAGGAGTTACCCAGCCAACCTTCGGTGCTGATAAACAGCCCATATAAGGAGTTACCCAACCAACCTTCGGTGCTGATAAACAGCCCATATAAGGAGTTACCCAACCAACCTCCGGTGCTGATAAACAGCCCATATAAGGAGTTACCCAACCAACTGGTGTTAAACAGCCCATATAAGGGAGCTGTTTTTGCTGTGGCGACAACTTGGAAGTCCGAAGTCTGGATTGCTGCACCAACAGGTTCTCAAGGCGAAGGCGCAGTTTAAGCTGGCACTCCGTCAGTGTAGAAAAGCAGAGTCTCAGACTCGATCCAACCGTCTAGCTGAGTCATTATCGAGCGAAGACAGCAAGAAATTCTGGAATAATGTTAAATCTCAGTCGACCACACGTTCTACACCGCCTAACTCGGTGGATGATGCAGTTGGATCCGCTGAAGTATGCGGGATGTGGGCCAACAAATATGAATCTATATTTAATTCAGTTAAACCGGATCAGTCACCCGACTCGGAACGGGTATATGCTGCAGTTTCCAATGTGCAATTTAGTATTGATATGCTTGTGTCTCCTAAAGAAATTACCACCGCTATCAATGAGCTAAAGTTAGATAAGGCGGCAGGACATGATTTTATTTATTCTGAGCACATTTTATATTCATCTAATCGTCTTAATATTTATATTAGTTTTTTATTTTCTTGTTTTTTTATACATGGTTTTTTACCTTCCAATTTGATGCGTTCTAATATCTTGCCGGTATTGAAAGATAGGAATGGTAGTGTTATCGAATCTAATAATTACCGTCCCATTGCTTTGGCAACGATTCTCGGTAAGCTATTGGAAATCGTAATATTACAGCGAATTGAAAATCTCATTACAACAACCGATAACCAGTTTGGTTATAAACGTGGGACCGGCACGGAGTTGTGTATATTTACAATTAAGGAATTAATTAATTATTATTTAAGGAATGGCTCCAACGTATATATTTGTTTCTTGGACGCTTCAAAGGCTTTCGATAAGATCAATCATACCAAACTATTTAGTAAACTTTTACTTAGAGGGGTACCAAACTATATTTTACGTGTGATCCATTTTTGGTATACTAATCAGTCAATGGTTATATTATGGGATGGTTATATGTCTAATCCCTTTGGCTGCTCCAACGGAACTAGACAGGGAAGCATATTGGCACCTTACTTCTTCAATCTATATAATGATAAATTAAGTGTACAATTATCTAACTGTGGGCTGGGCGCACGACTTGGATATGTAGCTGTCAATCATTATTTTTATGCGGATGATATATGTCTTATATCTACGTCGCCTAGTGCCTTACAATCACTTGTTGACATTTGTTCTGATTATGCGTATTGCAACTCCATTACATTTAATGCTAAGAAATCTAAATGTATATTTTTACACAGTTCTCACCGTTTAACAATTTCTAATACAATGATCGTATTGGACAGTGTTGTGCTTGAATGTGTTCCTAAATATAAATATCTCGGTCACTATATCACATCTAATTTCTCGGATGATACTGATATTAGGAACCAAACTAGATCTTTTTACGCACGTGCTAATTTGCTTATTAGGACCTTCAGTAACTGCTCTCCCCATGTGAAGCTACAATTGTTTATTTCTTATTGCTCTAATGTTTATTGTAATGCTCTTTGGGCTGACAGCTATTTTTGTGAGTCAACTCTTAATCAATTAAATGTAGCGTATAACAACACAGTGCGACGTTTATTTGGTTTTAAACGCGATGACAGTGCTAGTGGTATGCTGGTCTCCCTTGGCCTTAAATCAATTGTGTTAAAGTGTAAAACAGTAAGATAGGAAACGTACCGCTGTACCGGTGTTCCTCCTTCTATATCTTTCATATCTTATATATAGTTTGAATTTCCCGCCACCAATATACTACATATATACATTTGACATTCTCACCTCTTTCTTTAACATAAACGTAATAGGGTAGTAACAGAAAAGAAACATAAAATAAGGAGTCCAATAAATGTCCAATAATACTAACTAGTCATAGTTTTTTTTTTTTTTTTTTTTTTTTTATTGAGTCTGACTGAGTTTATGCGTTTCTAGAGTATTTATCAATGAGTTTGTTGATGCACCCTTCTTAGTTAGAGAGTTGGCCAACTGATGATAGGTATCAACCCATTGTAGATCACTGATCTCACCTTTCTCCAACATTTCGCGGATGAGTCGTATATCTATCTGAAGGCGCTTCTCTGTTAAGCTTCCTTTATCAGTGTATATATTGTCAATAAGTGATTGACTATCAGTATATATATATATTGGAATTGTGGTCGATAATATTTCACCAAGAACTGATGCCAGTGAGTAGGCATTATCAATAGCATGAACTGCAGCTAATGTTTCAGCTGCTAAACTGCTACGTGCTACCCGCCTGAGTTTCTTTGACTGCCAATCTAACAAAGCTCCATTGTTTGTACAATCCGAAACAAAAATAAGATAACCCCCTTGGGAGCTTCCATCATCTAAATTTCCATAAGAAGCATCGGTATAACATATGATCTTCAAATCTTGCAGATTCAATCTGGGAAATTTCAATACCATAGCGAATGACTTTACACGTCGAACGATTTTATTTGCATAAAATATGTCATTAATCTTGGGGTCTTTTAATTTACTGCTCAAGTTACAAGTATCAAAACTAATATCTGGTCGACTTTGTGTAGCAATCCAATTGAGTTGCCCACATAGCGTTTGAAGAGCTTTAAACTCCTTGTTGGTAAGTTGCGAATCCTTATTTCTGTTACTTGCCAAGTCAATTGGCTGAAGCTTCTCAATATAACGATGCTGATCCAGTAAAATACCATGGCGATTTTGCCTCAACTCCAGACCAACATGTTTAAGGACTGTATCTTTCTCAATTCCAACAACAAAGACCTTTCTTAATTCATTAATAATTGTACATTCGAATTCAGCTGTTCCTGCCCAAAGTTCATCATCAACATGCATAGATAAAATGCCACCAATTACACCATTACTTTCCCAGTAATATAAACAGTCATCATTCATTGATCTTTTCATTCCTATTTGTTCTAAAACCTTCTTTACTTTCATGAACCACTTTCTTGGTGCATCTGATAAACCATCAACACATTTCTTTAGACACCAAAGTTGACCTGGTTTCTTAAATTCCTGTGGAGGCTCTAGGTAAACTTCTCGATCTATTTGCTCACCCTGTAGAAAAGCAGTCTGTATATCCATTGAATGAATGGTCCAATTGGTAGTTGCTGCTACTGATAGTAACAAGCGGATATTTTCTTTCTTTCCAGTTGGTGAAAATTTGGCAAGTTCTGCTGTCTCTTCCTCGAACCCTCGTGCAACTAATCTCGCTTTTAATCTGCCGTCATTTTTCATTGTACAAACCCACTTAGTAGATAGCCTATCTTGACCCACATCATCTACAGCCTTATATACATTATGCTGGTCCCACATCTGTACTTGGTATACCTTGGCTTCAGCATATTTATCACTAACAACATAGTCATTTAAATAAACATCTTCAGTACCATCGCTAACTGGTGTATTATTATCTGTCCATTCGTCAATGTCAGTACCAAAGTCAAAATTATCACAATCATCCTGCCTTTCTTTAGGACCAGTAAATTGTACATTTAAGCAATTTCTGTACTTTCCTGTTGCTTTTCCAGCTCTGCTAAGCACAATTCCATGACACCAGTTATCTTCACCTTTAAGACGAAATGATATTTTATCATTAATCTTTGGTAGTGTTAATTTTGCAGACTCTCTGATGGTATGACTCTGGGTATCATGAATGCCTTCCTTAGCAACATTAGCAGCAATCAGACCACTAGAAGAATTACCCTTTTGAACATCATTAATATCATCATCATATTCGTCAATACATATGATGTCATCCTCAACATTATGCAGATTACTGTTGACCTCAGATAAATTATCAGGTACACTAGTGGTTTGATTTTTTTGATCAAATGCAACATCGCAGGTCTTCAAAAGTCTTAAACTATGAACCTTTACAACCGAACCACCATGTTTTACATAAACTATCTTACCATCGCGGCCAATAACCATTCCAGGGCCCTTCCATTCAGCTGAATTATCCCGCTTGTAGAATACGATGTCCCCTTGGATATAAACATCATCCTGTGATCTGATGTTGTGTCGCATTGCTCTTCTAACTTTCTCAGAAGATTCCGCTTGTATACATATTTCTCTGGCTCCATGAATGGCATTTAAATGCTTAGCTACTATTTGAGATGACGTAACCCCCTCTAAAGCAGGTAATTGATCATTCAGGACGCAAGGGAGGTTGGGGTTCTGTCCAAAGACAAGTTGATATGGGCTATATCCATTAACATTATGTAAACAATTCTTAGCATTAACACACCAAGCCAATCCAGTTTCCAAATCATACTTGCAATCACTCATAAGTTTCTGTAACATATCCTTTAAAACACCATTATGCCTTTCATTCAGACCATTTGACCAAGGACTTTCTGCTGGGGTTGGAATAAGTTTAATATTAAATTGCTCAGCCATTTCTCTAAAGGTAGAATTATCAAACTCACCACCATTATCAGACATGATTTGCTTTGGAGGGCCATAAATGGCCATCCAACAGCGAATGAATTTGTCAGCAATCACAGATTTTTCCTTCGTTCTTACCACAGCAGCACCACTCAACCTTGTCATATGATCAATCACATGTAGAATCCACGTTTTATTGCCCCATTGAATCAGATCTCCCGCCACAGTTTCATTGAACTCTTTGGCCAATGAAAATCCAACAACAGGCCTAGGTTTTGGCTTCTTATACTTCTTACACACTGAACATGTCTCTGTAACTTTATTCACCTCACAAGTAATCTCTTTGCTGGATAACCCCGCATCCTTAATTAATCCTAATAGCCTGTCAGCTGAAGGGTGTGCAAATTGCTTATGTAATTTTAGTGCCATCTTTTTAACATCATTAACACAATTTTCAGTGAACAAAATGACATTTTCAATACAAGGAAAATTTTCCTTTGGTGTCAGTAATATGCAATAATGACCAGATGTAGATTTTCTTAATAATATGTCTTGATCAAGTATGTTAGCAGTATCATTATCTAAATTGATAACACACTTGGCTCTTTTTAGTGATTGTTTACTCAAAAGTAACGGTATATGTTTGTTTACCACATCTGTTGCCACCATGCAATATTTTTCACCTATAAACACAGGTATTGTTACCTTTTTCTTAGAAGCAACCTTTTCACCATCACCAAACCTAAATTTAGTGTTGCTATATTGCTCTATAACATTATTGCTAGCAAACTCACCTAGAGATTCCAGATAAACGGACAACCATTCTTCTCCACATACTGTTGAAGTACAACCAGTATCCAATATACCATGATTAAATGTTTCTAGAACAAATGTCGATTGTTCTTCTTCCGGTTTAATAAACAGTGTTATATATACATCATTATCGATACCGGTACCCCCATCTTGATAGTTATTAGGGGGTTGATAGTCAGAGCAGTCTTTTTGAAAATGGTGTGGAGATTTACAACTTCGACACAACATTTGTTGACCATCGGCATACCTGGGATTATTAGATACTCTACCATATATGATCGACCCACCACGTCTGATACTGGTACCGGTACTACTACCTCGAGAATCAAAACGTCCTCGATTATATGAATTATATGATGGTCGTCCAGCTGATCTACTTCTAAAATTAGGCCTACCTCTAATATACTGACCACGTGATGTAAAATAAACAGATTGTTCATCATCACAGTCCTCCAAATAACCTTCCTCATATAAATTATGATTATCCTCACAAAGGAATGTATCCTCAGTCTCTTGCTTGACACGCACCGCAGTTGTACGCCCACTATCAGCACCTGTAAACATCACCTTTGATTCCCCAAAGATACGTTTTAATGCTGTCTTCATTTCTTGGTATTTTAAATCCTTTACTGCTGTTAGAGCCATTTTTCTCTCTGAATCTGACAAATTCGCCTTATCTAAAAGCTCAAAAGCTAAAACTCCATCCCCGATACTCATGTCATATTCTTTGGCTTTGTTATACCGTTTCTCAAACTCATTGATAAAGTCGGAAATAGTCTCTACATCTTTCTTCTTTAAATATTTAAACAACGAATAGGCTTCGTAAGCACAGTCGATTTTATCCTTCAGATAAACTTCATCGAGTTTTCTAAGTAACGTTTTAACTCCGTCATCTGCATTTAGTTGTTCAATGGGTACCTCTAAAGCTTTATCCTTAGCTTTCCTTGGTAAACACAGCAATATAGCTGGGGCTTGTGGTCTCTTTTCTATATCAGTAACAAGTTGCCAAATCTTTAACTCCCGTTGCCACGTAACATAATCCGAACCATCACCTAACAGAGGTGGATTTTTATACGACCGCCCACCAGAAACATTTGTACTACTTTCAGCCATTAATATTATATTAGTTACGTTGTAGGCCTACTACCTACCTATTGTCTGTTTATTCAGCGTCAACACGCTCTGCTACCATGTTAAAGTGTAAAACAGTAAGATAGGAAACGTACCGCTGTACCGGTGTTCCTCCTTCTATATCTTTCATATCTTATATATAGTTTGAATATCCCGCCACCAATATACTACATATAT
>JAUCBJ010001089.1:0-51994 GCA_032718475.1 Nemertoderma westbladi | reverse complement strand
CACCCATGCTAAATTGACCTTTACGAAATATGCGAATATCTCTGACTTTTGTTATTCATAAGCGTGGTGCGCAGCTCATGACTTTCATGCGATGCCTTCACGAACTGTGCCAGAGTGGCAGCCCTATATCAGCCATGGTAAACTGTTAATCAGTTTTTAGGTCCGCGTAGCGAGACCTCTAGTATTCACTCCGTTGTTGTTGTTGTTGTTTTTGTTGTTGTTGGTGTTGTTAATTTCTCGTTAAGTTTTGCTATTAAGGTTTAATACGGCCCCAGTGGCTCAGTTGGCAGAGCGTGGAACTTGCCATCCCTAGGTACCGAGTTCAATCCCCCCATTCTTCTGAATGTTTTTTGTTGTAAGATTGGTAGTAAGCCATTCAAGGAGGAGACAGTTCATGCGTTAGTAGACGCGCTTTGTGAGATTTGGCGCTTGTTTATCTTATAGCCATATACTGTATATAAATTTCTACACCAACCTGGTCTACATGCTTGCTATCTCTTGTATAATTCTCCTTTGCTTCGATATCACGCCGCCTAGTAATAGCTGGAGCATTGCTTACGGACGATGGGATAACTCTAAACCGTTTATTGTAGCCAGAGGGCGTGTTGAAAGCATCTTGGAGTATTCTAAAAGTTACAATATATACAGTTTAGTACTTTAGATTACATATTTCTACAGTAATTAGGATTCAGCCTTCCAAATAGGGTGCTGATTGGGGAGATTTTTTAATTGAAAAATTACAACTTTATCTAATACATAGAGTAACTACGAGTTCATTAAATTTAGTTTAGTGCTTTGGTTAGAAAATGCAGCCATTGTAACCTGCTCTTTTCCCTAAATATTTAGGTTTATCTTATTCAATGATGATTGACGATAATACTGTACTACAGTAGAATAATATTGTTGGGGTAGTACACTATAATTATGTAGCTGTTTGATACGCCGGGTACCTGTTCTATCTTATTAACATTAAACAAAAGATCAAACAATTTTAATTACATGATAGATGAAAGTAATTGGAAGTTAAATAATCATTTGGGTGTGGAGTCCGTAATGTTACGATTCATTAAAAATGTGATTTTGAACAATTAAAGGATTTCTTACTTTGATCGTTGGTTCAACGGCTCTGGTTCCACTCTCCGCTTTATCAAGGACCTCGGGAGGGTATTGTCATACGGACGCTCGTCCCCGGAAGCTTGTGTTCCCTTGGAAACTCTGTCCCAACCGGCCATTATGTTTGAGACATTGTCCGCAGATCTATATAAGCCAAAATTGATAAAGTTAATCAATAGTAATAACGGTAGTAGTCTTCGAGGTGTTTATGATATGCCGACAGTGGATAAACGATAGGGCCTACAACAGCCGACAAACTTTATTAATGTTAAGAGAAATAAACATGTTATACAGTGACAGTTTATTCCAACCAAGACAATAAACCAGAGTAAAAACACGAGCACACTTTAACAGTTTCGTTTTTATTCTAATTGTCGGTTGTAGTTTTCGGCTATTGGTTGACTATACACTATACAGTAGGCCCCTAGGTCCTATTTACCGGTACAATAGACCTAGACGCACACTAAACACATCTACGGGGAATGCCGGAATGGCCTCAAAAAATCAAAGTTTTTGACTCACGTTTAGGCTGTTACTGTCTCCTCAACAACATTGGAAAGCAGAGACTATTACCACTTGATTAACCTACACACTATTTATAAGTAGTTTGATTACCTTGGCAACTTGAGTATTGGTTTGTTGGTGGTGATTGGAGATGGACCATCTCTCTTATCCATTACGAAATTCACCTTTCTTGGGTAGTCACTCTGAGGTCCATTGTCTACTGGGTTACCAGAACAGGCAGTAATACCAGTACACGTAGTTAGATGCATACTGAAACTGAGGGAATATACTGTAAGCCTTCCTGTATTCCAGAATCATCAGTGTAATGATAGATGGCAGAACATCTAACAATCAATAACAGACAGAAATATATTATCATTAGAGTTTCCTGTACCACTACTAAGATATTAGACAATCAACTATTTAATGAAATATTAGGATTATATTTCGTACAAAAAGAAAATAAATATAACTTTGAAATCATCAATAGATCATGATCATAGATCATGCCTATTTTGGTATTGTAGTGCTCACATAAATTTATAAGTGATATTGAAGGTTATTAGATTTGAATTTGTAGGCCTATATTCTTCTACAATAATATAAATTATTGTGGCTATGAGTTTTATTGCGTTGTATTGTGGTATTAATCATCCGTCGTACTCCCCGCTATTGCTCTCATAAGAAACAGCCCTAGATTGGTGCAACTTCTGTTGCCAATCAATACACCCTGATGCATTCGTTTCTCGCCGGCTGTGTTATACTGTAGTACAGGCCCAACAAAACACACTCCCCAACAGGCTTCCCATATTTTTCCTAAGCGTAGGTATAGTTAGTATTCTGCTCGCTCATTAAACTTGTGATACAGCTGGTCGTGAAAGGCGTTCTCACAAACAAATTCATATTCCATGTACTGTACGTACACCCCCTAGGTACCTTTGAATGTAAAGAATATACTGTACGTACCGTATCTGGCATCACTTTCTAATGAAGATATTATAAATTAGGGTGAATGAGAATAATAAAGTGTTTTTTTTTTTTTTTGGGTAGGTGCTAAAATGCACAACGAGCAACATGAGCAAACAGAAAAAGATCATGTATTTTGGTGCAGTGTTTTATTTTATCATCTAAGTACATTATTAATTACTAAGGGATACATCAGGGGAGAGCAACTTCACCACAAAATAAATAATACTGATATACAGTAGCCTACAGCAAATATAAGTCTGCGCCCAAACTTCTTGAAAAGTAGTTATCTATTCGTTTACTGTACATTAATAATCGAAAACTTTAGTTTTAGACGATATTAAGACGTCAAAACGTAATTGTTAGGGGATTTATGAAGTCCGCTTTACAGTGTCTCGTAGGCCTAGATAGGTACTAGGCCCTACAGTATGGTCACTATACACTGCAAGTACAGCCACTGTGTGTGTAAGCCTGGGGGTGTTGCACAGAATGCAACTGGTGGACAGTATTGCAGCATTACATGATTTGAGTGTTGTCCTGATATTTTGAGTGATGTCCTGACATTTTGAGTGATCTCCCCGACAAATGTTTTACTGTTTTCGCTCGACTTGCCAGTGATAGGCTGAGCCGAAACTTGACAGATGGCAGTATTACATTTTATGACTGCGATCTACTGTTATTCACATTGTTTGTGGCTATTTTGACTGTGAACTATGCCTACAGTTTTTTGACTGTGGCTGAGTGTTGTCACCGTTTTAGATGTTGTCACAAATTCCATATATCCCTAATACAGGCCTATCATCCTATACTAAATTATAACAATATTAAATAACAACAATGTCATTAACTTTGATAAATATAATAAACAATATATTATTATATTGTAACAATAATATATTACTGTATTATTATACAGTATTGTAACAATATTATATTATACAGTATATACAGTACTAACAAGCAATTTGCAAAGGCAGAGACTTCTAGAATATTAATTTATACCACAACACCATTACATCATTTATCTCTTAATACAACAACCATTTTGATTGTTACAATTTGCATTATTTACCTAGGTAAATGGGGATTAGGCCTATTATATTACAGTATTGCTCTTCAGTCAGTCAACTTTGTACTAAATTCTATTATTGGGCATTTTATTTATTTAATGAGTAGCTACGACTAGTAAAAGGACATCAAGTAAAAAATAATAATCTTCAAATAAGTAATATGTTCCAGAATATTGTGTATTTTATTAAATATAATAAATGGCCTGCCCTGCAGGCCGTAACGGATGCAAATACCTGCACTTTTTGAAGGCCCATAACTCAGCTATTTCTCAACGACATTAAAAGTTTTTTTACAAATTTGTAGTCCTTGCAACGACATATTTCGGTGCGACTGGTGCAATACTTCATTACTTATTAAAACATTAATATATTTTAATAATTAATACAGTAATTAAGATGATTTTAACTATAAAATTATTATATTGTACGATAAATAAAACACGTTATTTACCTTTTTGCCCCTCGATCTGACTTATTTACCTCCCGCGCTTTGCTCGTTCGGTAAATCACAGATCTCGGGACGAACGGTAAATAAAGCATGTTATATTTACCGTACAATAAATAGTTATTACCATGGTTCGACAACTTTTCTTACTGCTATAGCAGGGCCGGATTTTATTTTGTATTTATTAGTATTAGTTAGTTATTAGTTATTACTTAGTTATTTATTAGTATTATAGAATATTAATTATTATTTAGTTGAGCTTTTAAAAGTTGCATTAAGGGAGATGGTGTATTTATAATATAAATAATATTCTAGCACTATCAAATTCAATTATTTCAGTCTGTATCCAAGGCGACATGAAATTTCCTATTCTGGAGATACATAACAATAACAAATGAAAACTAAAGATGTAGTACGTTCAAGGCTTTCTAAATCCCAGTCCATGCAGCCAGAATTTACTTAGCTAGCTAACTTGAAGCTCAGAATTACATACAGTACCGGTACCGTAGTAATACAGTATTACAGTACATAGAATTAAACAACCACTAAGCAGCTACTGTATTTACTAAAGCTAAATAAAATTATATAATTATTATGTCATGTTCAGGATTGGTAACTAAATGGATGTGGGAAAACTTGGCAATAAAGCGGATATGTGTGTATTAATTTGGTGTTAAGAAATTGGTAAAGTTTTTTTACTGACTTTCACGTAATATTTCATGGTAGGGCCTAGCTACTGTAGTTATTTCCTAGTCAGTTTACCTAACCCGAACGATTAGGTCAAACATTGCATTAACATATTGGGTTTGGCTCTTCACTCAAACAAAAGTGAAAATTAACAGATGACTTCGCAACTCACATGTAATGCCCAGTTTAACCGGCGTGGTTAGCTAGAAATTCAATATTCCCACAAAATGCAAAAAATGTCTCTTTGACTTCAGAGTTCCGTGTGTCTCCATTTTTTGGTCACAGGAGTACCGTATGACTCCCCCCCCCCCCCCCCCCCCCTGTTTAGATTCAGATTTTAAAACCATTTTTTTGTGGATTCTATAGTTTTTACTCGAGATTATTTAAATTCACACTAAAAAGAATTAATTTGGACCTGCAGGGTGGTACTTCTTTATTATAAAAATGGGTACTGGTTCAGTATGCGTACACCCCCCACCAAATTTTATCTACCATCTAGTTTTTGATAATTTCCTTTTTTGAAATGTACCGGTACCAGAACATGTTAGCTACATTATTTTGAAAAAATTACTGTTCTAGAACAACTATTTTTTGTTCTAGAACATTTTGTAGACAAAAGCCTGGTTTGTATTTAAAAAGCATGGGATGGAAAAAGCAAGGAAGTAAAATAATTTTTTTTTTAATGTTTTGAAATTTTTTAATTAAATTATGATGATAGCTAGTAAAGTTAATGGTAGCTAATAAATAATAAAAGCAACGATAAAACCATTTAGGCCTACGCCCTACACGCTACGGACTACGCCTACGCAACGATAAAACCAATTTACACAATGAAAAAAGTGGTCAATATTTTTTCAAATTTTCAATTTTTATTTTTTTACTAGCTAATATAAAGTACTAGCTAACACAAAATTAACATTACTACATACTGTAGCTACCATCTTAGTGTCAGAAGGTCAAATATAAACCTCATGATAAAAGCCATGAAAAAACTGGTCAAAAAGTGGGCACCAAATACATAAAAAATTGAGACACACAGGGCCTATGCTTCTAGTACCCAGAACGTTATCTAAGCACAAAGTGGCACATAGTGTATAGGACTAGCTAGTTTTGGTAAAAGAGAATAAAGTTTCCAGAGAATCACTTAAATGCTAAATACTGTTGATGTAACGAACTCCTAAGATTTTAATACTAACCTTGTTTTTCTTCTAAAAAGATGTTCCAGAATGAAAATATTTGTTCTCGAACATTATTTTGTTATAAACAAATAACTGACATGATCTAGAACATTTCAAAATAAGAAATTATCTAAAACTAATTAGTATAACAAATTTGGACATATTTGGACGCATACTGAACCAGTACCTAAAAATGTAGGTAATTCGAAAAAGAGAAAATACAACAGTAGCTAGACAATACAAAAATTGCTAACCGAATTAGATTTACTTTATACTTATAGTTCCGCCTATATTAAAAAAATTACTACAGTATTTAAGTGGTGGCAAAAAAGATGGCATTCTTTGTCGAGCGTAGCGAGACAAAAAAGAAAGCAAAACAAAAATGATACATTTTGCCACCACTTACGTAGTTTTATTTGTTGTAAGTCTTCTCTCACTTTTATCTGGGCCTACAGAGTGTAGTTCAGCATAAATATAGTCCATCGAAGCTTCAATAGTGAAATACCGGCATTACTATACCCGGGTACCCATTGTTTGACCAATTTTTTATATAAAATGGTTTTTATCATGAGGTTTTTTTTCTAGAACAAATATTTGACCTTCTGACATTAAAATGGTATTTTTTCCAAAACGTTTTCTAAAAAAAAATGTGTTCTAGAACAGAAATATTTATCAAAATTGATAACCAACACTTGTTCGATATAACATATATAAAAAAAGTAGAAAAAACTAGCTTGCATACATACATACATTGCAAAGTACTTTACAGTGTTCTGCTCCTAGTAGGTTTATTTTCACTCACTCACTAACGTTCGTTCGTGTAACAAAGTCACTCGGATCATCACACTGTAAAGTGCTACTTCACACTTAGTACTTTTTTAGTTTGCATTTTTTTTTCAGCGGGATGTTTTAGTACATTAATATGTCAGAAACTGCTATATAATAACAGTTATAGCGTTTTTTAGTTTTAGCGAAATATAGCTAGTAAATTTTTTTAAACACTAGCTATAGCCTATTAAAAATACTGGCTACCTTAGAAAAACATTATATTTTAATCAATAGCGTAACTTAACCATGTTCTAGAACATTTAAAACAAGAAAAAGTGAAAACACTAGCTAGTATAAAAATACAGTTAAAAATCCAAAAATTAAAGACAAAATTTGTTTTAAAAACTAGCTTGTATAAAAATTGTTCTAGAACAAATAATAATTGTTCTAGAACATAAATTTTTATTTTAGTCAATAACTGATATGTTCTAGAACATTTAAAACTACAAAAAGTGAAAACACTATCTAGTGGTATTAGTATAGTATCTATGCCCAAATTAAAAAAAAATTATTAAAATTATTAGTGATTATCGAATCATGAGGTTTTTTGTTCTAGAACAAAAATTTGACCCTCTGACAGTAAGATGGTAGCCAGTAATTTTGATTTTGTGTTAGCTAGTACTTTATATTAGCTAGTGAAAAAAGATCATAATTGAAAAATAAAAAAAAATTAACAACTTTTTCTTGTGAAAATTCATTTTATTATGACGTTTTTTGTTCTAGAACAAATATTTAGCCATCTGACAAAAATATGATAGCTAGTAATTTTGATTTTGTGTTAGCTAGTACTTTTTATTAACTAGTAAAAAAAATAAAAATGTAATTTAAACCTCAAAAATATTTGTCAATAAGATTAAGAAATAAAAAGCATTACAATAAGAAATAAAGTAAATTGAAATTTATTTTATTTATTGTAACCATTGCAACAAAAATATATAATTCTAAAATAAAATTGATAATACAAAGCCAAACAACATGTAGAATATCTTTTAATCTAAAAAGTAAAAAATGAAAAAAGAAATCAAAAACATAGCATGGGCATAGATAATATACTAATGCCCTATCTATGTAGTACACCATGACCCGTGCCGTAACATAGTGTCATTTTCTGATGACACGCCCCCCCCCCCCCCCCCCCAAATTTTTCTACAAATCTTTATCATATTGCTTGAAATTTGAAACACAACTACTGTAGTTCAACTCATCGTGGTTGTTACCATGAAGCCGGAATTTTCGATTTCGCCTTAAAAAAATTTTTATAAGCGTTTTAAAAAAGTGTCTTGCGAAATCGCACCTTCCGTATCATTGCCATTCTTCACATTAATCGCAATTTTTTCATATCATTAGAAAACTTGCGTTACAAGGATTCCAAATATGTAACAATATCTGAATTTTGTTGAGATACACAAAATTCTAGAACGTTTTATTTATTTTATGAGTTGGTTGGCAATCAGTGGTATGCCTATACAATATCTATTTTGCGTAGCTAATCATACATAAACAAATTGTTCCAGAATATTGTGTATTTTATTAAATAGAATAAATGGTCTGCAGTGAACAATAATTCTTGCAATATTTGAACGCCCATATCTAGAAATTCAAACATTGTTACATATTTGGAATCCTTGGAACGCAAGCTGTTTAATGATATCTATAAAGCGAGGTTAATGTGAAGAATGGCAATGATAGGAGATGTGCAATCTCGCAAAAGACACTTTTTTAAAACGCTTATAAAAAAATGTAAAGGCAAAATTTTTTTTGGGAGGGGGGGGGGGGGGTCCGTGTCATCAGAAAATGACGCTATATTACTGGTCATGGTGTCATGGTGTATATAAGTACAGTTAAAAATCCCAAAAAGGAGCCACGGGCGGAACTGACCCCGATATATTTATTCGATTTACTATAGCTTAACTACTGTAAAATAATCCAAACACCTTCCATTTAATCCACTAGCTACTGTAGGTTTTGGTATGAAAAATTAGAGTGTTTACTTCTGGGTGTTAAAAAATTTAAAGATTGGGGGTACATGTTCCCGAATTTTACATTTACATATAATTAATTAATCAGTGTGTTTGCTCTGTCATTTTGACCCTCAAGTTCTAGAGTGAATTCCGTCTACAGGGAGTTGGCCTGTACTGTAGTTTAGAACGCCTTTACGGTCTGAATTGGGCCTACCGGTAAACTGTTGTAAATGTGACGGTACTACTATGTTATGGGTACCCACTTTTTGACCATTTATTTGACAATGTTAATGGCTATCATCTTGAGGTTTTTTGTTTTATAACATTAATGTCATCTTCTGTTAGACGTTAGCTATTGTTTCTTTTATGGTAGCTAGTGATTTCTTTTAGGTAGCTACTGTTTTTAAAATTACAAAACCAAATTTTTTGCCCCAAATTTTTGAGCAATTTTTTTTACCATATTATTGGATATTATCATGATGTTTTTCGTTCTAGAACATAAATTTCACCTTCTGAGAGAGGTTACCTATTATTTTTTATTAAAGTAGCTAGTGTTTTTAAAAGTAGCTAGAGATCTTAAAATTACAAAATAATATTTTGGACCATGTTAATGGATATTATCAAGATGGTTTTTTGTTCTAGAACATAAATTATTTCACCTTCTGAGAGAGGTTAGCTATTATTTTTTATTGTGGTAGCTAGTGTTTTTAAAGGTAGATAGATAGTGATCTTAAAATTAGAAAATAAATTTTGTAGTGCCCCTTTTATTTAGACAATTTCCATATCATCAATATATTCTACTGTAGAAATGACTAATAAAAAGATAAATAAATGTAGTAATAAGTAAAATAAGCCTAAATAAGTAAAATATGTAAAAACTCTATTTTTACATCTGTCTATATTTTGTATAAAAAACTAGCTAGTGAATAATTACTAGCTACGTTGACTATCAAATAAAAATTACTAGCTGCCATGACTCATAATTATTCCATGCAAATATATAATTGAGAATTAAATTACCAGTATATCTTACATTTACTAGCTAATAAAAAGTACTAGCTATAACACAAAATCAAAATTACTAGCTACCATCGTATTGGCAGAAGGTTAAATACTTGTTCTAGAACAAAAAACCTCATGATAAAAGCAATTTTCATATGAATAAATTTGTTTAAAAAGTGGGTACCCATAACATAGTAGTACCAATGTGACTTCTGTATCGATAAGATTTAAGTTTAACAACTGATGCTCCGAACCTTGTTGATAATAGTACTGTGGTTAATAGTTAACTTTCTTTATGAACATATAATGTCGGTTTATATGACAGCCGTGAAGCATTACAGCGCCGTATTTATTAATTATTTACAGCAAACATTTTCTGTTAACGGGAATTCATATTGGACTACATTTATTGCATGTAAGTTATATTAAATTTTGATTATATTATTTGTAATATAATTACAGTATATACAGTATATACACCATGACCCGTAATATTTTTTTACGTGCGGATTGCAAGTTCTTTTCAAGTACGGAACCCTTGGGGAGGAGTACGGAACTAGTATGGGTGATTATGGAATTAGTTGGGAGGAGTACGTGGGGAGGAGTACGTGGGGAGGAGTACGTGGGGATGAATACGTGGGGAGGAGTACGTGAGGAGGAGTACGTGGGGAGGAGTACGAGGGGAGGTGTACGTGAGGAGTACGTGGGGAGGGGTACGTGGGGAGGAGTACGTGGGGAGGGGTACGTGGGGAGGCGTACGAGGGGAGGAGTACGTGGGGAGGAGTACGTGGGGAGGAGTGCGTGGTGAGGAGTACGAGGGGAGGAGTACGTGGGAAGGATAACGTGCGGAGGAGTACATGGGGAGGAGTACGTGGAGAGGAGTACGTGGGGAGGAGTACGTGGGGAGGAGTACGTGGGGAGGAGTACGTGGGGAGGAGTACATGGGGAGGAGTACGTGGGGAGGAGTACGTGGGGAGGAGTACATGGAGAGGAGTACGTGGGGAGGAGTACGTGGGGAGGAGTACGTGGGGAGGAGTACGTGGGGAGGAGTACGTGGTGAGGAGTACGTGGCGAGGAGTACGTGGCGAGGAGTACGTGGCGAGGAGTATGTGGGGAGGAGTACGTGGGGAGGAGTACGTGCGGAGGAGTACATGGGGAGGAGTACATGGAGAGGAGTACGTGGGGAGGAGTACGTGGAGAGGAGTACGTGGGGAGGAGTACGTGGGGAGGAGTACGTGCGGAGGAGTATGTGGGGAGGAGTACGTGGGGAGGCGTACGTGGGGAGGAGTACGTGGTGAGGAGTACGTGCGGAGGAGTACGTGGGGAGGAGTATGTGGGGAGGAGTACGTGGGGAGGAGTACGTGGGGAGGAGTACGTGGGGAGGAGTACGTGGGGAGGAGTACGTGGGGAGGAGTATGTGGGGGAGGAGTACGTGCGGAGGAGTACGTGGTGATAAGTACGTGGGGAGGAGTACGTGGGGAGGAGTACGTGGGGAGGAGTACGTGGGGAGGAGTACGTGTGGAGGAGTACGTGGGGAGGAGTACGTGGGGAGGAGTACGTGCAGAGGAGTACGTGGGGAGGAGTACGTGGGGAGGAGTACGTGGGGAGGAGTACGTGGGGAGGGGTACGTGGGGAGGCGTACGAGGGGAGGAGTACGTGGGGAGGAGTACGTGGGGAGGAGTACGTGGGGAGGAGTACGTGTGGAGCAGTACGTGGGGAGGAGTATGTGGGGATCAGTACGTGGGCAGGAGTACGTGCGGAGGAGTACGTGGGGAGGAGTACGTGGGGAGGAGTACGTGGGGAGGGGTACGTGGGGGGGCGTACGAGGGGAGGAGTACGTGGGGAGGAGTACGTGGGGAGGAGTACGTGCAGAGGAGTACGTGGGGAGGAGTACGTGGGGAGGAGTACGTGGGGAGGAGTACGTGGGGAGGGGTACGTGGGGAGGCGTACGAGGGGAGGAGTACGTGGGGAGGAGTACGTGGGGAGGAGTACGTGGGGATGAGTACGTGTGGAGCAGTACGTGGGGAGGAGTATGTGGGGATCAGTACGTGGGCAGGAGTACGTGCGGAGGAGTACGTGGGGAGGAGTACGTGCAGAGGAGTACGTGGGGAGGAGTACGTGGGGAGGAGTACGTGGGGAGGAGTACGTGGGGAGGAGTACGTGCGGAGGAGTACGTGGTGATAAGTACGTGGGGAGGAGTACGTGGGGAGGAGTACGTGGGGAGGAGTATGTGGGGAGGAGTACGTGTGGAGGAGTACGTGGGGAGGAGTACGTGGGGAGGAGTACGTGCAGAGGAGTACGTGGGGAGGAGTACGTGGGGAGGAGTACGTGGGGAGGAGTACGTGGGGAGGGGTACGCGGGGAGGCGTACGAGGGGAGGAGTACGTGGGGAGGAGTACGTGGGGAGGAGTACGTGGTGAGGAGTACGTGCGGAGGAGTACGTGGGGAGGATATGTGGGGAGGAGTACGTGCGGAGGAGTACGTGGTGATAAGTACGTGGGGAGGTGTACGTGGGGAGGAGTACGTGGGGAGGAGTACGTGCGGAGGAGTACGTGCGGAGGAGTATGTGGGGAGGAGTACGTGGGGAGGAGTATGTGGGGAGGAGTACGTGGTGAGAAGTACGTGAGGAGGAGTACGTGGGGAGGAGTACGTGGGGAGGAGTACGTGGGGAGGAGTACGTGGGGAGGAGTACGTGGGGAGGAGTACGTGGTGAGGAGTACGTGCGGAGGAGTACGTGGGGAGGTGTACGTGGGGAGGTGTACGTGGGGAGGAGTACGTGGGGAGGAGTACGTGGGGAGGAGTACGTGTGGAGGAGTACGTGCGGAGGAGTACGTGGGGAGGATATGTGGGGAGGAGTACGTGCGGAGGAGTACGTGGTGATAAGTACGTGGGGAGGAGTACGTGCAGAGGAGTACGTGGGGAGGAGTACGTGGGGAGGAGTACGTGGGGAGGAGTACGTGGGGAGGGGTACGTGGGGAGGCGTACGAGGGGAGGAGTACGTGGGGAGGAGTACGTGCGGAGGAGTACGTGGGGGAGGATATGTGGGGAGGAGTACGTGCGGAGGAGTACGTGGTGATAAGTACGTGGGGAGGTGTACGTGGGGAGGAGTACGTGGGGAGGAGTACGTGCGGAGGAGTACGTGCGGAGGAGTACGTGCGGAGGAGTATGTGGGGAGGAGTACGTGGGGAGGAGTATGTGGGGAGGAGTACGTGGTGAGAAGTACGTGAGGAGGAGTACGTGGGGAGGAGTACGTGGGGAGGAGTACGTGGGGAGGAGTACGTGGGGAGGAGTACGTGGGGAGGAGTACGTGGTGAGGAGTACGTGCGGAGGAGTACGTGGGGAGGCGTACGTGGGGAGGAGTACGTGCGGAGGAGTACGTGCGGGTATCGTCCGGTAAACTTTGTGTTTAATATTATTCTTCGCATTTTAGGTGGAGTCGCTGCATTGACTATAGCGGGGTTAACAAAATCTCGTCTTTATGAAAGAGTTAACTCATCGCTCTCAATTATACTAGGATTAAAGTCTCATAATGAAAATGACACTGAGAGAGTTGCTGATGATCTGACAGATGCCGATGATACTTCTATAACTTCGTCAATGCGATCTGCGTCTACTAGTTGTTTATCGCGGTTACATTGTAACAACCTTCGTACAAATTTATTCGTGAGAAGAGAGTTTGAGATGATACGAAGCAGCAATTCCACGGATTCAGTCAATGGTAGTCCCGAATACAAAGACAACGCAGGGCCGTGTAGAAATCCGCGAAATAAAACTCCCGTGAGTTTGGTAGAGTAGGCTAGAATAACGTACCTACAATCGCACAGAGTTGGCCAAGTATTGGCCAGCTTCTCTGTTGTTTTCTCAACAGAGAAATTAGCTGTTATCACATGGTTGCATACTACACTCTGGTAAAGTAATGACATCCTGAGGAAGTCGTGTGTGATATACTACCTTACAGTGATAACGTCGTCGCGGTGTGTATGTTAAAGTAAAACTGCACTGGGCATTAATCGATGTCTTGAATAAAATACTACCGAGGCGGCCGGGTCTCTAACACAATAAACAATAACAACAACCTGTGATAAAACATATAATCTATCATCTAACATGTAGGCCTATTACAGTATATAGACTCATTAACTGTGTAATGAGTCTATAATATAATGTTCAATAACCAGTACAATAACTAGAACGCCATAAAGATGGCTTTAAACGAACCTGTCTTAAACAGACACCAACAAACATATGGGATTGGAAGATGCAAACCAAGAATGACTTGCATTAACCAAAAAAACTTCCTCCCATTTAATGTGATACACAGTCGCCTAAGCAGACAAATCACAATAACAATTAGTGCGATGTGTGAAATGTTATCCATATCCGCAACATGGGAAACGGGCCCCAAAGGGCAGTTTAGTCTGCTAAGGTGTCTTACGGTATTAGATAAATTATTTATACTTACATTCTGAGGTTTGCCTGATAAAAAGCATTGGAAGCAACCAATATAATGTAGAAGCCTCTATCTTCCATTATGAGTCTACCCAGCAGCTGTTGGTACCCGGCTGGCACCCTTGTTTAGTTTTCTGGTTTTGTTAGTTTAAAAACGTCCGAGTAAAAACTGTTGGAAACGTCCAAGATATACAAAACCTACTAAGCATTTACATTACAATTAATTGTGCTTGGCCTCAGTTGTTGACAGTAGTATATTATTACAACCATGTACTCTAGATGGCGGTGCTTGGGGACCGCGAAAGAAACTCTCTAGCTTCAGTTCAACTGTCCACCTCTTCGTTCAAGTTACACTCAAAATAATGTAAAATACGTCAATAATGTATATCACATAAATGATATTTATTATGTTCTCTAAGAGTTAATGAAAGAAGGCGGAACATAATTATTGACCTTTCAATAAGATTACTATATTATTAGAAGACCGTTAGTATGTACCGAATGCAGACTGGACAGACTGATGAGGTTCTGATTAAGGACATGGGGGGCGGTTGGCGACTCGCCCTTGCGTCAGCAGATGATAGTGGCAATGGTGGTATTGGTCTATTGATGAATCCAACTGCACATGCAGCATTGGACAAAATAGACCAAATCTCTAACCGCATCATCCGTTGCCACTTCTCATGTTCTGGAAGACTGGCTAAGAAGTTTCCTAAGGTGGTTCTGGTTGTGTGCTACTCTCCAACTAGTGTTGCCCCTGTAGAGGAGGTGGAAAATTTCTACCACAATCTACAAGCAGCTACTGATGGAGTGGATCAGCATGCATTCTTAACATTCCTGGGAGAATTTAATGCAAGTCTGCATCAATCACCTACATCGCCCTGGGTCTATAGCAATAGTGTCAACCGAAATTCCGTCCATCTTCAGGATTTTATCTCTGGAAATGGATTGTTTTCGGCTGGAACCCAGTTCAAGAAGCGAACTGGAAAGCTATGGACTCATAGTGGACCCAGTGATCACAAGTCCCAGATAGACCATATTCTGTTTCGTAGGAAGTACAGGAGCTCTATACAAGACTGTAATGCATTTACACTTCGACCCTTCTCCAGTGATCACCGCCTTATTGTGGCCAAGGTAAGACTTAGTCTGCATACTAGCAGAACAACGAAATCTGCCTTGCCGCGGCTTGACTGGTCCTCTCTGTTGCAACAGCCAAGTGTGACATCCAGCTTTACACTACAGCTGAGCAACAGGTATGAGGTGCTTGCCTCTGAGGCGGCAGATCACTGTGAGGGCTATACTGCCTTCACAGAAGCAGTTAAGTTAGCAGCTGCAGAAACAATTCCTGTATACCCTCGAAACAGGAAAAGGGCCCCCTGGACTGACAACAAAATCCAGAAGTGCCGAAATTACCTATATAAGGCGCAGAAAGAGTGTTTCTGAGTGTTTAAAGCTCATCTATCCCATCATAGTAGACATGTACCGAACAACAAGAGTCCCACAATAAATAAAAACAAATACGTTGGTGCCAGTTCCCAAGAAGGGCAACCTAACACTCTATGGTTCTTTTCGGGGAATCTCATTGATCTCGATTGCTGCAAAGCTATACAATAGAATTCTATTAAATCGCATCAGGGATCCCATTGAGAGACTGCTCCGTGGAAATCAGAATGGGTTCCGTAAAGGTCGTGGGACCATGGAACCCATTTTGGCAATTAGAAGGATAATTGAAGAGTTATCAAAAAAGAAAGACAGGCATCTGGCTGTTATCTTTGTTGACTTCTTCAAGGCCTTTGATTCAGTCTCCCGCTCACGTATGTTCAGCATACTTTCATTATATGGAATTCCTGATGAAATTATTGCAGCAATCAGATCAGTATACGATGGTTCGACAACATTTGTGTCTACTGTTGATGGTGACACAGAACCATTTGAAGTGTTATGGGGCATCCTCCAGGGAGACACACTTGCACCATTCTTGTTCATAATTGTGGTTGACTATGTTCTATGCATGTCCTTAGATCATCATAATGATGATAGGGTGATGATAACTCCACCTACTGGCTCCAGAAGTCGAGGAAATCCTGCCAAGTACCTAACTGATCTAGACTTTGCTGATAACTTAGGAGTACTCTCAGAATCACTAGAGGGAGCCCAACGGCTCCTCAGCTCATTAGAACATGCTGCTTCTAGTGTTGGTCTTTTTATTAACTCCAGAAAGACCACAATTTTGACAGTTAACTTTCTCAGCAAGTTCATCAGTTCTCAGCAAGTCTCTGATCGGATGAGCATAAGCTCAAAGGATGGTATGCTTGAGCATGTGGACGACTTCTGTTACCTGGGATCATGGATCCGGAAGTCAGGTGAGGACCTTCGAATACGTAAGGGAAAGGCATGGGCAGCCTTGAATAGGCTTTCCAGGATTTGGAAGTCTCCGAGAATTAATCGGAAACTTAAGGTCCGATTATTTAGAGCAGCAATAGTTCCAGTCTATGGGAGTCCATGCTGGGCTCTAACTGCTGAGGACACCAAATCTCTGGATGGCACATTCACAAGAATGCTACGCCGGGTTCATTGTGTCAAGTACAATGCACACATCTCCAACCAGACACTATATAACATTGGAGGTGTCTCATTGGTTCCCCCAAGCTTGACACTAGAACAAAATCGCCTCCGCTTTGCAGGACATTGCTTTCGCCGTGAGGACCAGCCAGTGCATAATCTTGTACTTTGGCAGCCCCATGGAATGAATAAGCATGGTGGACAGCCCATGACTTTCTTGAGACGCATCTTAAAGAACACTGGTCTTGAAGATGCGGATGATCTATCAAATATCATGGGTGATAAGGAGTTGTGGCGGCGCAATTTTGTCGACAAGCCGGCACAGCATTCTTAAAAATGCAGCTGCAATGCAGCATGCCGATACTAGTAGTAGTAGTTAGTATGTACTTCTTACTGTTAAAGTATTCACTATCTATGTATATCGGGTGAACTCTATAGCAGCTATGAAGCTATAGCTCGTCAGTCAATGAAAGTTTTATAAATCGACGCAGCTCAACCCCAGGATGTGGCAAAATGTTTCAGAAAATATTATTAAAGTGTCTTTTTTTATTTCGAAAAATAGCCACATAACACGAAAGAAAGACTCAACGATAGAAACACCTGCTGCTGGTACTCATGAGGGCCTAGTAAGCTACTAACTACTATTGATTGAATGGATAGGCCCAAACTGCAGAGAAGTACATTGGTGTACGGACACTTCCCCCGCCGGACAGTTCCCCCCCGTTCAAGTAGGACACCCCCCCCCCCCCCCGGACACTCCCCCCCCCCCCCCGACTGTTCTTAACTTCGCACATTCGTATTTTTCATTTTGTAAGGTAAACGGACCGCTTGTATCCAGATAAGTTGTATCCAATTTTCCTTTCTTAGCTCAGAAAGTGATCTTTTGCATCCCGATTTTACATTTTGTATCCAAGTTTTATTTATGGATTTTATCAATGCAAATGTATTGTATTGTTTGCTAATCTTTAAACAATTAATTAGATGACCTATAAATTCCATCCCCCGAATGATATACTGTTTTTATTAACTACAGAATTATAATAATTAATTGTTTTAATTATAGGTATTATTATGTAATAGTCTTCTTCAAATTGTAGCAGATGAGGATGAATATTATTGTTGCAATCAAAATTATACCTCTCCAGGGTAAAATCGACATGCATCGACCTGTATTCTGTGTTCAGCATTACATATTGATAAACTAATTAAATTTCCTGGTTACTTGCAATTTTTTTAATAGGATTTTGTTGAATTATATAATATTGTAGTAATTTATATATTAAATTGGTTAACATTCAATACAGCTCCTACTTTAGGCTTAGTCAATTTATTATCTGATGTACAAACATGAATTAATTATTTAAAAATGGTCTCAAAGTCTTTCACCACGGGCACACAGGAATGCCGGGGTTTGGGGACGGCAGCCCCCAACCAAAGAAGCGGGGGTTTGGGAGCGGCAGCCCCCAATTAAAAGAAAAACAAACAAAATTTTGACTATAAAAATGCTTCTTTTGTAATTTTGAAAAAACTTGACTAGATACAACTTGTCCTGTGACCATCTTTAACTTTTGTTTATTCCTTTGGTGCACCCAGATTAATTTTAACACTTTAACTGGAGGGGAAGTGTCCGGGGGGGAGTGTCCTACTTGGGCGGGGGGAAAGTGTCCGGGGGGGGGAGTGTCCTACTGTACTTGGGCGGGGGGGAAGTGTCCTAAATCCAGTACACGTTGTGGGGTCTTCGAGCAGCACGTGTTCAAATGTTCAATGACTGAGCAGCGACTAATTAACAAATTTATGAGGGATTCATTGACCAGCTACAGACAGACCAATATTGTGACATATATTTTAGTTTAATGTTTGATTCAATTAGAGGCACAAATTAAAAAGGCTACAAATATATAGGGTTGAATAATTAAATTAGTCACCCATTAAAAGGTAGGCAAATATAAGTTGCAATCTATATAAATTTTTAAATTCAGTAGTGTGCGTGTGTTGTGTATTGATTCCGTAGATTTCATGTTGAAATAGCGTTCATTAACTTAATTTCTATTTAATTATTCAGGCATACTAATACCCACTTTAAATTAGTTCGTGTGTGTTAAGTGTGTAAGAATTGATTGTTTTGGCACGAACCCATTAGGGCACAGAAACTGACGGATTCTTCGCGAATTTCGCAAACGTCGCGAATTTCGCAAACGTCGCAAACTTCGGTAATTTTTTCTACAATTTTGACTCCTTAAGCAAAAGTGTCCCGAATGAGTTTTTTAACTTTTATTTTTTTGTGATTTTGATTGCTTTTTTATATTAGTGAATGTTCTAGAACCTTAGTAGATTTTTTATGGTATATAGCTAGTATTTTTTACTAGCTAGTAATTTTTGGAAATTATTTTGGTCATTAATATATTCTTCAACAGTTTAACCTGAAATATCATGGACTTTCACATTTTTTATAATTTCTAAAAATACTAGCTAGCAAAAAACACTACCGGTAGCTATCATAAAGAACATATCTACTAATGTTCTAGAACTTTCACCAATAACAAAAAAATTTAAAAACTCTAAAAAATGATTGGTGAAAAATGGCTGGGGTGTCGACAGGGAGAAGTAGGGACCGTGTTGCTTAACCCCTTAGAGCCTATGACGTCCAGTGCATGTCACCATGGACAACACTAAGACATGCAGTGGACGTCATGCTGCAATATGCTGCAATACATGTTTCATTGGAAGGCTCTTGGTCTAGGTATACTGGTGGATAGTATTAAAGACATTTAGTGCTCTTCATGGCAAAAAATCCATTCTGTACTGTAGATAGGCTGTATTGTAGACTGTAGTATTAGTGTTAGGTATATGGCGTAATGCCAACCACAGTACAGTAGTACAGACTGACAGTAAGACCGACAGACAGACAGACTAGATTTATGTAAACGTGTAAACTGACATCAGAAATGAAATCAGCAACCCTTAACACCCCCATAGCGGGAATGTTGGTTAGTTAGTATACTTTCTTAAGTTTTGACAGACTGACTGACAGAAAGACCGACAGACCAACAGCCAGACAGACTAGATTTATTAAACGTGAAAACTGACATCTGAAATGAAATCAGCACCCATTAAAACCCCCATAACGAGAATGTTAGTTAGTTTGTATTCTTTTTAAAGTTTTGACAGACTGACTGACTGACAGAAAGACCGACAGTCCGACAAACTAGATTAATGTAAACCTGAAAACTGACATCAGAAATGAAATCAGCACCCCTTAAAACCCCCATAGCGAGAATGTTAGTTAATTTGAATTGTTTTTTATGTTTTGACAGACTGACTAACAGAATGACCGACAGACAGACAGACTAGATTTATGTAAACGTGAAAACTGACATCAGAAATGTAATCAGCACCCCTTAAAACCCCCATAGCGAGAATGTTAGTTAATTTGAATTGTTTTTTATGTTTTGACAGACTGACTAACAGAATGACCGACAGACAGACAGACTAGATTTATGTAAACGTGAAAACTGACATCAGAAATGTAATCAGCACCCCTTAAAACCCCCACAGCGAGAATGTTAGCGACACGTTTTAATTATTAACCATATTTCGTAAGATATATTTCATCATCGTGTCTGCACGGTGTTTCACATAGCGCCCCATTTGGTGATCTCCAGTGAATGTTTGGATTTGACCTGACCAAATTGGTTTACAACGGAAGATCCGCAGTGGGCACACCTAAGCGGGTGTGGGCCACTCGGAAACCGACGACGCGGCGCACATATTGACATTTGGCGTATGTACATTTCTTACAGTAGGGAGCCACTGGGTTAAGAGTTTTTACGGTATACTTAATATGAACAAAAAGAAGAAAGTGTTGGCGATGTATCTGAAAAATAAATAAATAAACGTTGCTCTTTGTATCTCAAGTTGATTTGGATTAGGACAATGTGATACTTTTAACTCCTGCAATAATTCAGGTGGTTTGATGAGACTGCTTAGGGGTGGGGTGGGGTGGGGTGTGGGGGGGGGGGGGGTAACTGAGAAAATGTGACAAAGAAATGGAAAGAAAGGCAATGTTATAGTAAATGGATTTGGGTTATGTAATACTCTGTAGCAGCTGCTGGCTCCGAGGTAACTAATTTTGTATAGCCTGGGACTGACTGTCTCTGGGTAGTATATTATTGAAGACATAAGTACATGAAGGAGAGATAATGTTTACTTTAGCTTTGATTTATGTTGTCAGCCTGGGGCGTCCTTCCGGTTCAATGAGTTATTGGGCAGATTTATTACATTGCAAGACTGTTTGATGCTTATGGTATATGAATCGAGGTGAAGTTATCATTATAAACATTGTCAAATTAAACAGAGTTATCAGGATGAAAAACTCATTTTGTGGGGCGAGCCACGAAGTTGGCGGAGCCTTAGCGAATTGGCACTGTTAGGGGGTGGGTCAATTTATGCAAATAGTTGTCGTCGTCGTCGTCGTCGTTGTCGTCGTCGTCGTCGTCGTTGTCGTCGTCGTCGTCGTTACGATTTTGACATGCTAATAACTTTGTCGGATTTAAAGCTGCCAAGTTGAAAATTTGTAGGTATCAATATGAGCAAAAGTTGAGATTTTTGAGAGACTTTCAGACACCATCAGTGCAATGGTCTCCCGCTAGAGGGCCACATGTCTAAACATTAAATGCCCTCCCATTTCTTTGCTTTTAATCCGTTTAAGCTGAAACTTGGCAGATTTGTATTAGACCATTAGCTGTGACTTTCAAAGGAGGCGAATCCATCTGCAGTTCTCCAGTCTGCCGCTAGAGGGCCAAATGTCTGAAAGTGAAATCGTTGTCGTCGTCATGATATTGACATGCTTATAACTTTGTCGAATTTAAAGCTGCCAAGTTGAAAATTTGTTTTGTTGAAAATCAGTTCAACAGTCACCCGCTATAGGACTACTTTATGCCTGAAAGTGAATAGATTCTCCCGTCTCATTGATTTTAATTTTTAATCAGTTTAAGCTGAATCTTGCCATATATTCTGGACCACATGCTGCGTCTTTGTGGGGGGGGGGGGGGGGGGGGGGGGAGATTTAATCGGTCTGCCGCTATACGACGAAATTTCTGAAAGTGAGATCCGTCTCTCATTTCGTTATCCGTTATTCAAGATGAAACTTGGCCGATGTACGTATGTACTATTCATCCATAGGCTGTGTCTTTGTGGGGCTGGAGACCCTAATCCATCTTCAGTTCTCACTATACCGCTAGAGTCAGAAATGTCTGAATAGAAATGAAAGAGGTAAAAAGTGATTAGGCGAAATCTGCTTAAAATTTGCTAATACAGTAATACTTTCGAATTAGTACTTAAATTAAATTTAAGTCACGTGCTGCGCGAAGGCCCCACTTCGTGTATAATGGAGTATCCTCAGACCACACCTGTGACAAAAATTGATGGATTGGGATAAATAGGGCTGTAGGGTGGGAGTTGGTGTGTAAGCCGCCTATGGAATCGGAAGAATATATCAAATTGACTGTTTTAATTATAACATTGACCTGCGGAATCAATGAGAATTGTATGGAAGTAGAAATCTAATATTTATATCAAACACATGCATGGTACTGTATCCGGGGATTGCCGCCTGTCAATATGTACACGTTCTCTGAACCCAGAGTTATA
The DNA here is from genome assembly GCA_032718475.1 of Nemertoderma westbladi. Taxonomy (NCBI): domain Eukaryota; kingdom Metazoa; phylum Xenacoelomorpha; order Nemertodermatida; family Nemertodermatidae; genus Nemertoderma; species Nemertoderma westbladi. The sequence goes on along the minus strand of JAUCBJ010001089.1, from coordinate 29,581 downwards.
CTGCCGTATTTGGGCGAATACGACAGGCTACTGTACTATACAGTACGTTTGTTGTGGTTAGTGACGGGTTGTTAGTATCTCATGCAAAATAAATGTAGGACTTTGTAATTATTTTGCAAATATTGGGACCATGCATTTTCTAACTTACAGGTTTCGTTGCATTGCTTGGATCAAACTTATCCTGTATTCTATAATGCGTGGTATTTTACTCTCCGACATCGGTAGAGGTGAAGAGGTGTGTTGTTGGTCTGCCTCTGCCTCATTGGGGCGGGGGGGGGGGGGGGGGGGTGTTGGGGCAAGTGTCAGATTTATCTATTCGTGTTGATGGTTGGTGAGGATTCTACTTCTGGCTAGGTCTGGCCTAGAGTAGAAGCAGTTCCGCGGCAATAATAATATTGCTCCTCAAAAGAGGGCCCTTACTGCATCAGGGACGCGTTTTTCGACAGAGCCCCGTCAGCTGAAACAGCCAGTGCCGCTAGTCGGTGGGGTTGACTTGTTGACGAGAGGCTATTATGAGGCGCAATGGGATACGCATTGCGTATCTCCTTTTGTCAACCAATACTGGCCTAAGATATATTTTAAAACATTTGTTTATTAATAATGCAATAACTGAATAACCATATAACGGAAAGACAAATCGAATTGAAACTTTTAATTACTAATAATAATTGTGGTGAGAGGTGATTGGAAATCAAGCATATATGTTATGTTATGGTAGGCAGAGGCAAATGAATTGATGTCTGTTGAGATGTATTGAAGGAGCACTATTCCTTCTACTAGACTACTACAGGTTAGGCCATGTCCTTGTGTGCTAGCCTAGGCACTGGCTTGGTCAATGACTTTAGCTTTAGCTGCCATTTTAGTAATGTACAACTTCAAGAAATATTATTGGGCACGGCTGCCCTTGTTCATGCCTTGTTGTCACACACACACACATACACACACAGAGACTTTTGAAAAACGGCCATAGTATAATTACAGTATATCAGTTCGCTGATGGCTCGCCATTCGTGTCTCGCCCCACACAAAATACGCATTCACGCAAACAAACAAGTAAAATTAGCCTCGAGATAGCGATAGTTTATGTGCTCGGGAAGAGAGCTTTCGATCATTTGCTCAGATTGGTGCTCGTGTGTCGGAGTGTATAGCTTGGACAGACTCACAGACTCATAGACTCACAGACAGACAATGCATATTTATATATAACACTAGAAACCTTCTAGTTCACAAGCTTCTATACAGTCAATCAATCAATGGACAATATCAAACATAAATAAATTAATTAATTAACTTAACAAAACTTTACATGTATAACTGCGTGTGTAACTGGAAAACTGTATAACTGCAGAGTAGTGGTTAGCGTCCTCGCAAACATAACCTATAGTGCAGTAGGTCACTGCAGCAACTCTATCGTATTAAAATGGAAGGTTGTAATTTCAGACATTTCGCCCCCTAGTGGCAGACTGCCTGCCAAGTGCCAAGTATCAGCAAAAAAGCATTCATAAACAACAAAATTGTAGGTTTCCTCATTCAGACATTTCATCCCCTAATAGCGGCAGACTGGGGAACTGTAGATTGGTCATCGTCTCCCCAAGCCCAAATACACACCCTTACGGTGTAGTATACTCTGCTTGGTATCAGCAAAAAAAACATTATAAACATATTGTGTAAAGGACCTAAGTATCAGCTAAAAATCATTATTAATAACAAAATAGGATAAGATTTTCACTTTCAGACATTTCCGCCCTCCTAGTGGCAGACTGAAGAACCGCAAACTGGTCGGCGTCCTCCCAACACGCAGCTATGGTCTGGTAGAATTTATTCTGCAAAGTGTCAGCAGAGTGGTTACGATGATGCTGTTATAATTTCCTGCTTGCTGATCAGTAATTTCTCAGATAACAAAACAACTGCAGAATAATGCAATTTTACCTCAAAGACGCATTCATGCAAGTATCAAGTAAATGTGTAAAATAATCAGCCTCGAGATAGCCTTTACAATTCATGTTCACGGGCTCAGGATGGTCTGCATCATATAGATGAACGCACATGATAGAGTCAAGATCCAACTTGTAGGATGACGGACTGACGACCTGCTAGGCCTACCTCGCTAGCACCCATCGGGTACATTGCAAAATTGAATAATTGAATCATTTTGTGTTTATGATTATAAACAATATGTGAACTGAAAAAAGCTAATCTAAGATTTACTGCTGGTTCTTACCAATGTAAGTCAAGAACCAATCACAGTAGATCCACTCCGCTCTCCTGCTGGGTCCTATTTATTGAGATTACTACTTAACCAACCCAGCCTGCTGCAGGCCACCTATGATTGGTCTGCAAGTAGCTAGCTACCTGGCTAACCGATGTATCATTCGCTCAGATTGGTGCTCTTTAGCTGAATATATTAATTTAGATTATGGCTTCCGACATTTATGGCTACCGACACACACACATGTCACACACACACACACACACACACACACAGACTTTTGAAAAACGGCTATAGTATAATTATATCAGTTCGCTGATGGCTCGCCATTCGTGTCTCGCCCCACATTACTTGGCAAGTTTATTACTCTCTCACTCTATCCCAGATAAGTAATCAAATATTAACTGTTAGATTGTAATGTATTATTCCGCCAGCTGAATAACTCTCCCCAGTGTCAGTGTGCCAACTAATAGTATTATTATTGTAGTATACTGCAGCTCCAAACCAAAACCCAGTATGTAAATTTTTTTCGAAATCGATTTTTTGGGTTTTTGGGGGCGTAGAATTCATCTGACTAAGTTCCGAAACCGTAGCACTAACCGATCTCGCAGTAATTAACAATTAATTAATTAACTAATTAGCTAATTTAGAGCAAATACCACGTCGAAACACAGTAATGCTAGTTACTGGGTTTCGTGTATCGTTTCTGGTGTTATTTTGGAAAAGTTACTCCATCAAAACCCAGTATGTGCTCAAAAATCCCAAAATCCTACGCCAAAACCCAGTAACTGCACTTACTGGGTTTCGAGCAAAATTCTTTACTGGGTTTTCACATGGTAATTTCTGAACAAAATCGAATATCGTTTCCGAAAGACAAATTGTCCAAGTCAAAACCCAGTATGTATATTGTCAATGTCAGATTTACCACGTCAAAACCCAGTAAACAGAGTTACTGGGTTTCTATCAGTTTAAGATACTGGGTTTTGACGTGGGATTTCCCGAATGCAGATACTATGCCAAACCAAAACCCAGTAACTCCGGCAACGCAACAGACGTAGACAAATAATTAAATGTTCCAGAATATTATATTCTAGAAAGTTGCCTCTTTGTTTTCGCTAACCGTTGGCGAAGGAAGTCAGAGTTACTGGGTTTTGGCGAAGGGACTTGTCAGCTACTTGGCAAGGGAAAGGGTAACTGATTAAGTTAAATGAAAAAAAAGTTAAATGTTAGTTTACTGGCTTTTGGTGTGGGAAATTAGTTACTGTGTGTTTTGAAATGGGAATCATGACGTTACTGGGTATTGATGCATCAAAAATCACAATTGTTTTCTTTTCAACCACACCAAAACCATGTAAGTCGATTTATATGAAAAGTAAGGAATAAATTAAAAAAAAAGTTTTGGCACTAATAATCTATATGTACAATTTGTATAGGTACACAAAATTATAACTCATCAAATTAAATTTCAACCAAATGCCAGCTGTTTAAAGTCCAGAAATTGTAAACGCGATTATCTCGAAAAGTCAAAAAATGTACTTATTTTATTTATTATTTATTAACTTGTTGCGCCCGGTCGAGCCGGCATTTATTCAGTAAAATTGGCAGATAAAACATTAAAATAACCAGAAACACTGTCCATAGCTAAAAGTTATAAAGATACCATTAAGACTTAGAAAACTTGTATAATAGTCCGGCTATAAATTACCTTGAGGGTACTAGTATTAGACTAAATGTAACTTAGGTTACATGGACATGGAGTTAAAACTATTTAATCAGTTATGCACAAAATAAAAGTAGGCCAACGGCCATACAGATCCAACATTTCAAACGAAATCAAATTCATTGCTGATTTGTAATCAGGAATAACCGCAATGAATCGATATGTGAGGTTAAACGTGTTACAACACAATACAATAACATAACATTGGTCAATGACCTTGCGTTTAACAAATTAATCAATTGCACGATAATTATACAATTATGCGTAGATAATACGAAATCCATTCAGCCAGATAGTGGTACTCGAGTTAACCCACCCGGGTTGTATTAATCAAGATATTTATAGTCCATATTCTAGAATCGGATTAAACAATCCACATAGTAGAGTTACACAGTATAGAAAATTGGCAACGCAATGAATCAATGTACTTACTTTTTTTACCTACTTTTTTATCAAATGTACTTACTGGGTTTTGGTTTGGAGCTGCCGTATATTAGGCCTATACATGAATGATATTGTAGCTCTAGCCAATCAGAGAGCTACATGCCACAACGTTTTTCTCCTTCATCATCACCATCACCATGTTGTCCAAAAATCTGCGGAAAAATGGAGACAGGAAAGAAGCTAAGAGCTTCTTAATAAATGACAATAGGCCCTATGTACTGCTTGACATTACACTAACTGACATGATGAACAATAATTAACGATTTAATTAACGTGGGTATACTCCAATTGACAATAATTAGTGAAATGTTGTTCAACTGTCAAGGTGTAGTTGTAGGTATTTAATTTCGCGTTCCATAATGTTGATAATATGCTAATATTTCGAATATCGCACACCGAATCGTTCCCAACATTTTTATTCAACAACTAGATACTAATTGATAAATAGTCGCGAAAATTTTAATATTTGCAATTTACCAATACAAGCAAGTTTGAAGACATTTGGTGGTTAAACATACATACATACAAACATCCATCGTGTTTTTGCCGGGCTCAGCTTTAGACAAAAACTACCCAGTCTAAAGACAGGTTCATTATACAACTTGAAGGCTGTGTGTGACTCTTTCAGATTAGTCAGTTGTGTAGTAGTTATTCGATAGATTAAGCAAATTGAAGTTGCAATTCAGTAGAGATGCGACCATCTCAACGATAATAGGTTTTTTAGATTGACTGTACAGAAGAACTGCTTTGCTGTGAAACGAAACACAACGAAAACGCCTTCGGTAGTCACAATGGCTCACTTACGCTAATGAATATCACTAGTCTACTCAACGTATTTAATCATCAATTTTTTATTTTACAAAATTAATTTGTTTGATTTGACTATTTATTAATAAATTTAAACATTAAAAGCTAGCTAAGCATGAACGAAAATATACATTAATCATTTACAAATACAAAAACTGAGAGTTACTTGATGATCGCAGCGATCACATCTGTGATTCCAAGCTGAAGACTTAGTGAACGGCTTGCCTAGGCGATATGTTGACTTCTACAACTTCCACACAGTACTGCAGAGTCCTCCGAGACTCGCTGGTGCGAAATATTGCTTTATGTTTAATTAGTTGGTAATTATTAGTTTAACATAATGGTTAAAACATTTCTGTAAAATGATGGTTTTGCTGAAAATTAGGGTTAGTATATTTCTGTAAAATCAAGGTGGATTCAAGTCGTGATTTCGACTAAAGGTTTTTTTAACGGTTTTTCATTTATCCCAGGCGTCCTATGACGTCACTAACTTCAAATTTACCAAAATGTTGGTTAATACATTTCTGCAAATCTCCGTCCATTCAACCTTCCAATAGTCGCTCAAATTGACATCAAGCGAAAGAAGTGATCTACAGCGCAAATTGGTGAAATAAATTTTGGTTTATTGTTTTAGAAAACACTACCACTGTAACCTGTTCCTTTACCTTAATGTAAATTAATTGAATTCAATTATTTATAGTTTTCTAGAAAGTTTTGTATCGGAATGTAATTATATAATATGTATTAGGCTGGTCTCGATTTTACTCTTACTAATTAATAATTATATATTTGGAATAGACGATGAAGTCTTTGTGTCATCAAATTCACAAAGAGGTGTCAGAATTACAACCCCAATCTAGAAGAAATCCGTGGCGCGACAAGGAACGCTTGTTTATGGATGAATGCGAGGAAGCCAAAGGCAGTGGAAGGGCTGTTGTTGTACCGGATGAGATCGTAGAGGCAGGAATCTACAAGTTGCGTGAGAAAGTTCGCGATCTTAAGTCGATGGTAGACGCAGAGATGACGCAACTGGGGCTCGAGACAATGGAACGGGAGAAATCCGAGCGGAATGTGCGGGATTGCAAGGAAGTGAGGGAACAACTTCGATGTAGATTTAATGATTTAAATAATGAAATCGAAGAAGGAAAGGTAAATGGAGATCTCGAGAAAAGCGAAATGTTAGAGCGGAAAGCTGTCGTCGAATATTTAGTGGATCAACTCAACGATGATCTGGTTATGGAGAAAAAGGAACGCGAAAGAATAACGTGTTCTATTTGTGAGTATTTCATTGGCAATAATACAATTAAAATAATAGCTTTATATCCCGTGGGTGGGGGGGGGGGGGGGGGGGAGATAAACTGATATTTCTGTACTAAATAGTGTTTTTTCATCCAATGGAACAGGTTTCGGTGGAGGGGGAGGGGGGGGGGGGGTGTGTGTTAATAAATGGCAGAATTACAATTATCAAAACCATGTGCACGCCACGCACTCTGTGATGCGGACACAAATCCGGATAACCGTGAATTCGGAAACAAATCCTACCTAATTATATTCCTACTGTAGTTCACTAACGGCTCTACCACTCAATCAGCTTCTGACCAGTGTTAAACACTTAGCGTTACTGAATTGAATATGATAACTTAATTGATACAAACAATACTGAAATTAATGACAATAATATTAAACCCAAGAGGCCAAGAAGAGTGAACAAACCAATCAATCACTAATCCACTCTCACCGCACACAAAACGCGACAAACAGACACGCTAGGCAACCGATACAACCCAAAATACCACAATACAAAGTTAATCTAATCTACATCGACATTCTACAATCCCGCATAATGCAATGGTCATGTTATTGACATGATAACATAATCCAATCATTTACACATTGTATTGATGATAATGATATCCAACATCATACAGGTTAATATTGTCTCGCGGAGAACGATAAAGTCTCTGAGTGGCATATCCATCCATGGATAGAAGATAAGTCGACTGGAAACTGTAACGCAACTTGGTATTAAATTTAATGGGCTATTTGATATCTGGGTATTAATTATTTACAAATAATTATATTAACCAAAATGCAACCATAAAGCCTTTTATCTTAGCGAAAACCAATATTTAGTCGATAACAACTTATTATATTTGCTTTCGTACAGCGGAAATTGATAAAGAAAATAGGAATAAGTTACAGCGGGAAACAGCTGCCTTAGAAGACGCGAAGGCCTTAAAGACAAACCTCCAACGCCAATTAAACGTCTTAAATCATGATACTAATGAGGGACGTGATGTTGAAATGGTGCCCGCTAGTGTCGTGGCAGACAAAGACAAGGAAATCTACGAATTAAAGGAAGAAATTAACTACCTAGTGAAATCATTAAAGGATATGGAGCAACAAGTGAACAATTGGTTTGTCGCTATTGATAAGCAGGACGACGTCATTAACGACAAAGATGATCCAGTGAAAACTACATCACCGTGCAGGGGTGAAGGTTCAATGGAGTCGCCCAGCGTACTCAGGGCATCCTGGCCAGAAATATAAACAATTCATTAGTAGTTAGTGGCTCTCAGGCTTTTATAAATTGAAACGGTAAAGTAACATATAAATTAGTAGTTTAAGTGGTAGATTTAATCTCGCATTCCACATATTCATGTAGAAATATATCAATATTTGTTTTCTTTACGTTCTGAATCCTCCTTTTCACTTATTATTAATAAAGTATTTGTTCCTATATTTGCAAAATAAAGTTTTAAAATAAAGTTTTTAAATAAAGTAAACTCGATTGCTAATAACATTACAGTTTAATTGTTAATTACAAAAGTAGGTCGTTTTACGTGAAACACGATTTCAACTTAAAAAGTGACCTGACAACTCCACCAATTAATAAGTGACCTGACAATTCCACCAATTAATAAGTGACCTGACAACTCCACCAATTAATAAGTGACCTGACAACTCCACCAATTAATAAGTGATCTGACAACTCCACCAAATAATACGTGACCTGACAACCCCACCAATTAATAAGTGACCTGACAACTCCACCAAATAATACGTGACCTGACAACCCCACCAATTAATAAGTGACCTGACAACTCCACCAATTAATAAGTGACCTGACAACTCCCCCAATTAATAAGTGACCTAACAACTCCACAAATTAATAAGTGACCTGACAACTCCACAAATTAATAAGTGACCTGACAACTCCACCAATTAATAAGTGACCTGACAACTCCACCAATTAATAAGTGACCTGACAAATCCACCAAATAATAAGTGACCTGACAACTCCACCAATTAATAAGTGACCTGACAACTCCACCAATAAATAAGTGACCTGACAACTCCACCAATTAATAAGTGACCTGACAACTCCACCAATAAATAAGTGACCTGACAAGTCCACCAATTAATAAGTGACCTGACAACTCCACCAATTAATAAATGACCTGATAACTCCACCAATTAATAAGTGACCTGAGAACTCCACTAATTAATAAGTGACCTGACAACCCCACCAATTAATAAGTGATCTGACAACTCCACCAAATAATGCGTGACCTGACAACCCCACCAATTAATAAGTGACCTGACTACTCCACCAATTAATAAGTGATCTGACAACTCCACCAATTAATAAGTGACCTGACAACTCCACCAATTAATAAGTGACCTGACAACTCCACCAATTAATAAGTGACCTGACAACTCCACCAATTAATAAGTGATCTGACAACTCCACCAAATAATACGTGACCTGACAACTCCACTAATTAATAAGTGACCTGACAACCCCACCAATTAATAAGTGATCTGACAACTCCACCAAATAATGCGTGACCTGACAACCCCACCAATTAATAAGTGACCTGACTACTCCACCAATTAATAAGTGATCTGACAACTCCACCAATTAATAAGTGACCTGACAACTCCACCAATTAATAAGTGACCCGACAACTCCACCAATTATTAATAAGTGACCTGACAACTCCACCAAATAATAATGCGTGACCTGACAACCCCACCAATTAATAAGTGACCTGACTACTCCACCAATTAATAAGTGATCTGACAACTCCACCAATTAATAAGTGACCTGACAACTCCACCAATTAATAAGTGACCCGACAACTCCACCAATTATTAATAAGTGACCTGACAACTCCACCAAATAATAATAAGTGACCTGACAACTCCACCAATTAATAAGTGACCTGACAACTCCACCAATTATTAATAAGTGACCTGACAACTCCACCAATTAATAAGGACCTGACAACTCCACCAATTAATAAGTGACCTGAGAACTCCACCAATTAATAAGTGACCTGACAACTCCACCAATTAATAAGTAAAGTGACCTCTCCACCAATTAATAAGTGACCTGACAACTCCACCAATTAATAAGTGACCTGACAACTCCACCAATTAATAAGTGACCTGACAACTCCACCAATTAATAAGTGACCTGACAACTCCACCAATTAATAAGTGACCTGACAACTCCACCAATTATTAATAAGTGACCTGACAACTCCACCAATTAATAAGGACCTGACAACTCCACCAATTTATAAGTGACCTGACTCCACCAATTAATAAGTGACCTGAGAACTCCACCAATTAATAAGTGACCTGACAACTCCACCAATTAATAAGTAAAGTGACCTCTCCACCAATTAATAAGTGACCTGACAACTCCACCAATTAATAAGTGACCTGACAACTCCACCAATTAATAAGTGACCTGACAACTCCACCAATTAATAAGTGACCTGACAACTCCACCAATTAATAAGTGACCTGACAACTCCACCAATTATTAATAAGTGACCTGACAACTCCACCAATTAATAAGGACCTGACAACTCCACCAATTTATAAGTGACCTGAGAACTCCACCAATTAATAAGTGACCTGACAACTCCACCAATTAATAAGTAAAGTGACCTCTCCACCAATTAATAAGTGACCTGACAACTCCACCAATTAATAAGTGACCTGACAACTCCACCAATTAATAAGTGACCTGACAACTCCACCAATTAATAAGTGACCTGACAACTCCACCAATTAAAAAGTAAAGTGACCTCTCCCCCAATTAATAAGTGACCTGACAACTCCACCAATTAATAAGTGACCTGACAACTCCACCAATTAATAAGTGACCTGACAACTCCACCAATTAATAAGTGACCTGACAACTCCACCAATTATTAATAAGTGACCTGACAACTCCACCAATTAATAAGTGACCTGACAACTCCACCAATTAATAAGTGACCTGAGAACTCCACCAATTAATAAGTGACCTGACAACTCCACCAATTAAAAAGTAAAGTGACCTCTCCCCCAATTAATAAGTGACCTGACAACTCCACCAAATAATAATAAGTGACCTGACAACTCCACCAATTAATAAGTGACCTGACAACTCCACCAATTATTAATAAGTGACCTGACAACTCCACCAATTAATAAGGACCTGACAACTCCACCAATTAATAAGTGACCTGAGAACTCCACCAATTAATAAGTGACCTGACAACTCCACCAATTAATAAGTAAAGTGACCTCTCCACCAATTAATAAGTGACCTGACAACTCCACCAATTAATAAGTGACCTGACAACTCCACCAATTAATAAGTGACCTGACAACTCCACCAATTAATAAGTGACCTGACAACTCCACCAATTAATAAGTGACCTGACAACTCCACCAATTAATAAGTGACCTGACAACTCCACCAATTAATAAGTGACCTGACAACTCCACCAATTAATAAGTGACCTGACAACTCCACCAATTAATAAGTGACCTGACAACTCCACCAATTATTAATAAGTGACCTGACAACTCCACCAATTAATAAGTGACCTGACAACTCCACCAATTAATAAGTGACCTGAGAACTCCACCAATTAATAAGTGACCTGACAACTCCACCAATTAAAAAGTAAAGTGACCTCTCCCCCAATTAATAAGTGACCTGACAACTCCACCAAATAATAATAAGTGACCTGACAACTCCACCAATTAATAAGTGACCTGACAACTCCACCAATTATTAATAAGTGACCTGACAACTCCACCAATTAATAAGGACCTGACAACTCCACCAATTAATAAGTGACCTGAGAACTCCACCAATTAATAAGTGACCTGACAACTCCACCAATTAATAAGTAAAGTGACCTCTCCACCAATTAATAAGTGACCTGACAACTCCACCAATTAATAAGTGACCTGACAACTCCACCAATTAATAAGTGACCTGACAACTCCACCAATTAATAAGTGACCTGACAACTCCACCAATTAATAAGTGACCTGACAACTCCACCAATTATTAATAAGTGACCTGACAACTCCACCAATTAATAAGGACCTGACAACTCCACTAATTAATAAGTGACCTGAGAACTCCACCAATTAATAAGTGACCTGACAACTCCACCAATTAATAAGTAAAGTGACCTCTCCACCAATTAATAAGTGACCTGACAACTCCACCAATTAATAAGTGACCTGACAACTCCACCAATTAATAAGTGACCTGACAACTCCACCAATTAATAAGTGACCTGAGAACTCCACCAATTAAAAAGTAAAGTGACCTCTCCCCCAATTAATAAGTGACCTGACAACTCCACCAATTAATAAGTGACCTGACAACTCCACCAATTAATAAGTGACCTGACAACTCCACCAATTAATAAGTGACCTGACAACTCCACCAATTAATAAGTGACCTGACAACTCCACCAATTATTAATAAGTGACCTGACAACTCCACCAATTAATAAGTGACCTGACAACTCCACCAATTAATAAGTGACCTGAGAACTCCACCAATTAATAAGTGACCTGACAACTCCACCAATTAATAAGTGACCTGACAACTCCACCAATTAAAAAGTAAAGTGACCTCTCCCCCAATTAATAAGTGACCTGACAACTCCACCAATTAATAAGTGACCTGACAACTCCACCAATTAATAAGTGATCTGACAACTCCACCAATTAATAAGTGACCAGACAACTCTACCAATTAATAAGTGACCTGACAACTCCACCAATTAATAAGTGACCTGACAACTCCACCAATTAATAAGTGACCCGACAACTCCACCAATTAATAAGTGACCTGACAACTCCCCCAATTAATAAGTAAAGTGACCTCTCCCTCAATTAATAAGTGACCTGACAACTCCACCAATTAATAAGTGACCTGACAACTCCACCAATTAATAAGTGACCCGACAACTCCACCAATTAATAAGTGACCTGACAACTCCACCAATTAATAAGTGACCTGACAACTCCACCAATTAATAAGTGACCCGACAACTCCACCAATTAATAAGTGACCTGACAACTCCACCAATTAATAAGTGACCCGACAACTCCACCAATTAATAAGTGACCTGACAACTCCCCCAATTAATAAGTAAAGTGACCTCTCCCTCAATTAATAAGTGACCTGACAACTCCACCAATTAATAAGTGACCTGACAACTCCACCAATTAATAAGTGACCCGACAACTCCACCAATTAATAAGTGACCTGACAACTCCCCCAATTAATAAGTAAAGTGACCTCTCCCTCAATTAATAAGTGACCTGACAACTCCACCAATTAATAAGTGACCTGACAACTCCACCAATTAATAAGTGACCTGACAACTCCACCAATTAATAAGTGATCTGACAACTCCCCCAATTAATAAGTAAAGTGACCTCTCCCTCAATTAATAAGTGACCTGACAACTCCACCAATTAATAAGTGACCTGACAACTCCACCAATTAATAAGTGACCTGACAACTCCACCAATTAATAAGTGACCTGACAACTCCACCAATTAATAAGTGACCCGACAACTCCACCAATTAATAAGTGACCTGACAACTCCCCCAATTAATAAGTAAAGTGACCTCTCCCTCAATTAATAAGTGATCTGACAACTCCACCAATTAATAAGTTACCTGACAACTCCACCAATTAATAAGTGACCTGACAACTCCACCAATTAATAAGTGACCCGACAACTCCACCAATTAATAAGTGACCTGACAACTCCCCCAATTAATAAGTAAAGTGACCTCTCCCTCAATTAATAAGTGATCTGACAACTCCACCAATTAATAAGTAAAGTGACAACTCCACCAATTAATAAGTGACCTGACAACTCCACCAATTAATAAGTGACCTGACAACTCCACCAATTAATAAGTGACCCGACAACTCCACCAATTAATAAGTGACCTGACAACTCCCCCAATTAATAAGTAAAGTGACCTCTCCCTCAATTAATAAGTGATCTGACAACTCCACCAATTAATAAGTAAAGTGACAACTCCACCAATTAATAAGTGACCTGACAACTCCACCAATTAATAAGTGACCTGACAACTCCACCAATTAATAAGTGACCTGACAACTCCACCAATTAATAAGTGACCTGACAACTCCCCCAATTAATAAGTGACCTGACAACTCCACCAATTAATAAGTGACCTGACAACTCCACCAATTAATAAGTGACCTGACAACTCCCCCAATTAATAAGTGACCTGACAACTCCACCAATTAATAAGTGACCTGACAACTCCACCAATTAATAAGTGACCTGACAACTCCACCAATTAATAAGTAAAGTGACCTCTCCCTCAATTAATAAGTGACCTGACAACTCCACCAATTAATAAGTGACCCGACAACTCCACCAATTAATAAGTAAAGTGACCTCTCCCTCAATTAATAAGTGACCTGACAACTCCACCAATTAATAAGTGACCTGACAACTCCACCAATTAATAAGTGACCTGACAACTCCCCCAATTAATAAGTAAAGTGACCTCTCCCTCAATTAATAAGTGACCTGACAACTCCACCAATTAATAAGTGACCTGACAACTCCACCAATTAATAAGTGACCTGACAACTCCACCAATTAATAAGTGACCTGACAACTCCCCCAATTAATAAGTGACCTGACAACTCTACCAATTAATAAGTGACCTGACAACTCCACCAATTAATAAGTGACCTGACAACTCCACCAATTAATAAGTGACCTGACAACTCCCCCAATTAATAAGTGACCTGACAACTCCACCAATTAATAAGTGACCGGACAACTCCAACAATTAATAAGTGACCTGACAACTCCACCAATTAATAAGTGACCTGATAACTCCACCAATTAATAAGTGACCTGACAACTCCCCCAATTAATAAGTAAAGTGACCTCTCCCTCAATTAATAAGTGACCTGACAACTCCACCAATTAATAAGTGACCTGATAACTCCACCAATTAATAAGTGACCCGACAACTCCACCAATTAATAAGTAAAGTGACCTCTCCCTCAATTAATAAGTGACCTGACAACTCCACCAATTAATAATAAGTGACCTGACAACTCCACCAATTAATAAGTGACCTGACAACTCCACCAATTAATAAGTAAAGTGACCTCTCCCTCAATTAATAAGTGACCTGACAACTCCACCAATTAATAAGTGACCTGACAACTCCACCAATTAATAAGTGACCTGACAACTCCACCAATTAATAAGTGACCTGACAACTCCCCCAATTAATAAGTGACCTGACAACTCCACCAATTAATAAGTGACCTGACAACTCCACCAATTAATAAGTGACCTGACAACTCCACCAATTAATAAGTGACCTGACAACTCCACCAATTAATAAGTGACCTGACAACTCCACCAATTAATAAGTGACCCGACAACTCCACCAATTAATAAGTGACCTGACAACTCCACCAATTAATAAGTAAAGTGACCTCTCCCTCAATTAATAAGTGACCTGACAACTCCACCAATTAATAAGTGACCCGACAACTCCACCAATTAATAAGTGACCTGACAACTCCACCAATTAATAAGTGACCTGACAACTCCACCAATTAATAAGTGACCTGACAACTCCACCAATTAATAAGTGACCTGACAACTCCACCAATTAATAAGTGACCTGACAACTCCCCCAATTAATAAGTAAAGTGACCTCTCCCTCAATTAATAAGTGACCTGACAACTCCACCAATTAATAAGTGACCTGACAACTCCACCAATTAATAAGTGACCTGACAACTCCACCAATTAATAAGTGACCTGACAACTCCACCAATTAATAAGTTACCTGACAACTCCACCGATTAATAAATAAAGTGACCTCTCCCCCAATTATTAAGTGACCCGACAACTCCCCCAATTAATAAGTGACCTGACAACTCCCCCAATTAATAAGTAAAGTGACCTCTCCCTCAATTAATAAGTGACCTGACAACTCCACCAATTAATAAGTGACCTGACAACTCCACCAATTAATAAGTGACCTGACAACTCCACCAATTAATAAGTGACCTGACAACTCCACCAATTAATAAGTGACCTGACAACTCCCCCAATTAATAAGTAAAGTGACCTCTCCCTCAATTATTAAGTGACCCGACAACTCCCCCAATTAATAAGTGACCCGACAACTCCACCAATTAATAAGTGACCTGACAACTCCAACAATTAATAAGTGACCTGACAACTCCACCAATTAATAAGTGACCTGATAACTCCACCAATTAATAAGTGACCCGACAACTCCCCCAATTAATAAGTGACCTGACAACTCCACCAATTAATAAGTGACCTGATAACTCCACCAATTAATAAGTGACCTGACAACTCCCCCAATTAATAAGTAAAGTGACCTCTCCCTCAATTATTAAGTGACCCGACAACTCCCCCAATTAATAAGTGACCCGACAACTCCACCAATTAATAAGTGACCTGACAACTCCAACAATTAATAAGTGACCTGACAACTCCACCAATTAATAAGTGACCTGATAACTCCACCAATTAATAAGTGACCTGACAACTCCACCAATTAATAAGTGACCTGACAACTCCACCAATTAATAAGTGACCTGACAACTCCCCCAATTAATAAGTAAAGTGACCTCTCCCTCAATTAATAAGTGACCTGACAACTCCACCAATTAATAAGTGACCTGACAACTCCACCAATTAATAAGTGACCTGACAACTCCACCAATTAATAAGTGACCTGACAACTCCCCCAATTAATAAGTGACCTGACAACTCCACCAATTAATAAGTGACCGGACAACTCCAACAATTAATAAGTGACCTGACAACTCCACCAATTAATAAGTGACCTGATAACTCCACCAATTAATAAGTGACCTGACAACTCCACCAATTAATAAATGACCTGACAACTCCACCAATTAATAAGTGACCTGACAACTCCCCCAATTAATAAGTAAAGTGACCTCTCCCTCAATTAATAAGTGACCTGACAACTCCACCAATTAATAAGTGACCTGACAACTCCACCAATTAATAAGTAAAGTGACCTCTCCCTCAATTAATAAGTTACCTGACAACTCCACCAATTAATAAGTGACCTGACAACTCCACCAATTAATAAGTAAAGTGACCTCTCCCTCAATTAATAAGTGACCTGACAACTCCACCAATTAATAAGTGACCTGACAACTCCACCAATTAATAAGTGACCTGACAACTCCACCAATTAATAAGTGACCTGACAACTCCACCAATTAATAAGTGACCTGACAACTCCCCCAATTAATAAGTGACCTGACAACTCCACCAATTAATAAGTGACCGGACAACTCCAACAATTAATAAGTGACCTGACAACTCCACCAATTAATAAGTGACCTGATAACTCCACCAATTAATAAGTGACCTGACAACTCCACCAATTAATAAATGACCCGACAACTCCACCAATTAATAAGTGACCTGACAACTCCACCAATTAATAAGTGACCTGACAACTCCACCAATTAATAAGTGACCTGACAACTCCACCAATTAATAAGTGACCTGATAACTCCACCAATTAATAAGTGACCTGACAACTCCACCAATTAATAAGTGATCTGACAACTCCACCAATTAATAAGTGACCTGACAACTCCACCAATTAATAAGTTACCTGACAACTCCCTCAATTAATAAGTGACCTGACAACTCCACCAATTAATAAGTGACCCGACAACTCCACCAATTAATAAGTGACCCGACAACTCCACCAATTAATAAGTGATCTGACAACTCCACCAATTAATAAGTGATCTGACAACTCCACCAATTAATAAGTGACCTGACAACTCCACCAATTAATAAGTGATCTGACAACTCCACCAATTAATAAGTGACCTGACAACTCCACCAATTAATAAGTTACCTGACAACTCCCTCAATTAATAAGTGACCTGACAACTCCACCAATTAATAAGTGACCCGACAACTCCACCAATTAATAAGTGACCCGACAACTCTACCAATTAATAAGTGACCCGACAACTCCACCAATTAATAAGTGACCCGACAACTCCACCAATTAATAAGTGATCTGACAACTCCACCAATTAATAAGTGATCTGACAACTCCACCAATTAATAAGTAAAGTGACCTCTCCCCCAATTAATAAGTGACCTGACAACCCCACCAATTAATAAGTGACCTGACAACTCCACCAATTAATAAGTGACCCGACAACTCCACCAATTAATAAGTGACCTGACAACTCCACCAATTAATAAGTGACCTGACAACTCCACCAATTAATAAGTGATCTGACAACTCCGCCAATTAATTAATAAGTGATCTGACAACTCCACCAATTAATAAGTGACCTGACAACTCCACCAATTAATAAGTTACCTGACAACTCCCCCAATTAATAAGTGACCTGACAACTCCACCAATTAATAAGTGACCCAACAACTCCACCAATTAATAAGTGACCCGACAACTCTACCAATTAATAAGTGACCCGACAACTCCACCAATTAATAAGTGACCCGACAACTCCACCAATTAATAAGTGATCTGACAATTCCACCAATTAACAAGTGATCTGACAACTCCACCAATTAATAAGTAAAGTGACCTCTCCCCCAATTAATAAGTGACCTGACAACTCCACCAATTAATAAGTGATCTGACAACTCCACCAATTAATAAGTGACCTGACAACTCCACCAATTAATAAGTGACCCGACAACTCCACCAATTAATAAGTGACCTGACAACTCCACCAATTAATAAGTGATCTGACAACTCCACCAATTAATAAGTGACCCGACAACTTCCTCAATTAATAAGTTACCCGACAACTCCACCAATTAATAAGTTACCTGACAACTCCCTCAATTAATAAGTGACCTGACAACTCCACCAATTAATAAGTGACCCGACAACTCCACCAATTAATAAGTGACCCGACAACTCTACCAATTAATAAGTGACCCGACAACTCCACCAATTAATAAGTGACCCGACAACTCCACCAATTAAAAAGTGATCCGACAACTCCACCAATTAATAAGTGACCTGACAACTCCACCAATTAATAAGTGACCTGACAACTTCACCAATTAATAAGTGACCTGACAACTCCACCAATTAATAAGTAAAGTGACCTCTCCCCCAATTAATAAGTGACCTGACAACCCCACCAATTAATAAGTGACCTGACAACTCCCCCAATTAATAAGTGACCTGACAACTCCACCAATTAATAAGTGACCTGACAACTCCACCAATTAATAAGTGACCCGACAACTCCACCAATTAATAAGTGACCTGACAACTCCACCAATTAATAAGTGATCTGACAACTCCACCAATTAATAAGTTACCTGACAACTCCACCAATTAATAAGTGACCCGACAACTCCACCAATTAATAAGTGACCCGACAACTCCACCAATTAATAAGTGACCTGACAACTCCACCAATTAATAAGTGATCTGACAACTCCACCAATTAATAAGTGACCTGACAACTCCACCAATTAATAAGTGATCTGACAACTCCACCAATTAATAAGTGACCTGACAACTCCACCAATTAATAAGTGACCTGACAACCCCACCAATTAATAAGTGACCTGACAACTCCACCAATTAATAAGTGACCCGACAACTCCACCAATTAATAAGTGACCCGACAACTCCACCAATTAATAAGTGATCTGACAACTCCACCAATTAATAAGTTACCTGACAACTCCACCAATTAATAAGTGACCTGACAACCCCACCAATTAATAAGTGACCTGACAACTCCACCAATTAATAAGTGACCCGACAACTCCACCAATTAATAAGTGACCCGACAACTCCACCAATTAATAAGTGATCTGACAACTCCACCAATTAATAAGTTACCTGACAACTCCACCAATTAATAAGTGATCTGACAACTCCACCAATTAATAAGTGACCCGACAACTCCACCAATTAATAAGTGATCTGACAACCCCACCAATTAATAAGTGATCTGACAACTCCACCAATTAATAAGTGATCTGACAACTCCACCAATTAATAAGTTACCTGACAACTCCACCAATTAATAAGTGACCTGACATCTCCACCAATTATTAAGTGACCTGACAACTCCACCAATTAATAAGTGACCTGACAACTCCAAACTCCACCAATTAATTACATAATGTAATAATATGATTGTTTGTAGTTATTAGGTCATAATCATTATTTGATTTTAGTTGTTACAGTTTATGTTTACCTACCTTATTCCATGACGATGTACCCAAGATTTCAATAACAACAAAAAAATCGATTAATTATATAAAGTTATATTTTATTACATTTTTGAGTTCAAATAATAAAGGAAACCATATCTTTAACCTTGCCAATATATTTTATTTTAATAAAAACGTACTTAGTAAATACAATGTGGCGTACATTACTTAGTTATTAAGCGAACGATTGAAAATTACTACACTTTATCACTGATTACAGTAATTCAGCACAAATAACATTTTTAAAACTGA
Organism: Nemertoderma westbladi; assembly: GCA_032718475.1. Classification (NCBI taxonomy): domain Eukaryota; kingdom Metazoa; phylum Xenacoelomorpha; order Nemertodermatida; family Nemertodermatidae; genus Nemertoderma; species Nemertoderma westbladi. The sequence continues at coordinate 9,488 of JAUCBJ010001089.1, read as the reverse complement.
GTTAAAATCAATGATCAGTAATTTAATAGGCCATTGAATATAATTACCGGTATTTAAAATATCTAAAAAATTACTAAACTACTGAGACTGGTAAAACTAAAAGATATCATATGAAATATAAAATATGTACGTATGTTAATAAACAGTTTATAATTTATCAGATCCGTCATTCTCATTGTCTGACCATAATGTAGTTGTAGTGTGTGAAATAATAATTGTTTGGCTGAAACAATTGAATAAAGGATATCAAGGTGCCCTGAATCGAATGGCTGGCTTGTCGTTCTTTGTGTTTTATAAAAAACCCTGCTCCCAGTAGATTCAGGGTACTTTGTTAGCCCCTAATTGCGTTCAGTCAAAAAATATTCCTACCAACCCTATTCAGACAGACTAACTAAACTGCTGCGCATGCTAGAATTTTTTGCAACCAAACACCATTATTATTCTATCCCAGTATATATTTGTAATGTATTTAGTGATTTATATGAATAAGGAGGTATCCGATAGGTCAGGAATTAACGTTTGGTTGGGTTGAGAAACAAATACACCTGTTAATTGTAACTTGAATGCCAAGTATTTGATACGATAAAAACAATAAATTTACTAATTGTTGTCACTTAGCACTAAGTATTTAATTTTAAGGTAATTCCATAATTGGGCCCAAATCCGAGTTTATAGCAAAAAAGGCATGTTCTCAAAGCAAGGTGCAAAATACTTGTTTGAGTTGGGTGATTTTCTTTTAAACAAAATAACGGATTTACGAATTAGAATATTTAGAAAGTTATATCAATCGAAACTGCATTTTGATTTGACCTGATTTAGCTTTAGGGGTGTTCTATTTTATTATATACAGGTAGTTTAATACGATAATTGGATGCAAAATTCCCTCAACAATTTAGTCAGACGCTGTCTCAATAAAATGTCACCGTCAGAGCGATAGTAAAACAATGTACGTCGCTTTACAAATAGCTGATAACAACTCAAAATTGCTACAGGGGTATATGATAATTAATAAAACTATATCTTCATATTATAAATATAATTGACTGACGTTATTTTTATTGTGAAAAAAGAACATTTCTGTTTCGCGATATCCTATTAAATACATTATAATTATATGAATTAAATACAAAAGTATTAGAAAATAAATACTAGGGATACTTTATAATATCACTTTTGGTAAAGTAGCCCATCTGCACCGTGCAATATCGCCTATCATAGTATCTCGCAATACCCTGATCATATTATTGTGTAAGTGGACTCATTCATAATTGCACGTCTCCACTTATTCAATTATTTGAAAACTGTTTGATGGGTTGTTTTAAAGTCCACCAGTTGCATAAATCAATGGGATCAATAATTTATATAATATTAAAACATTAAGTTTGAAAAAAAGGGAATCTGTTTGTAAGTTCGTGACGTCAGATCTGCAAATAAATGTATTATTTCATACAGCAGAGTTTACAGCCGTACATAAGGCGGCACTAACAGATGGTGGGTGGCACAACAGAAGTAGCGTGACTGCCACACGCACTGCAACTCTACACATTTATGATATCCTGTGTAGGACGGTGGGTTTGGGCCACAAAGTGCGTTGTACTTTATTGATGGCCCCTTATATGTGATACTATTTTATCAATTTGTAACAATCCATTATAGTCCAAATTTCCAGATACAGACTTGTGGTTATAAACATAGAATTATTCACCTACTAGGTAATCGTAGTACAATAAATAGAGGTAATATCAAAACCTGAATAGCGCAATCAGTAACGGTGGTTGAACATTGTTACGAAGCACTGGTGCGTGTTACATCGCGATCGTTTAAAAATATATTAATAAAAATTTATATTTCCGGTAAATAATAAAAAAAACCGGTTCATGACTCATGATAAAGGAAAGTGGGATAGATACCGGTACCGTACTGCTAAAGTCAACAAATTTATAAATAACAGTCAAGATCAAAGATCAAATCTTTTTTCATATATTATAATAACTAAAACTTCCTTTATTTTAAAAAATATGATCATATCTATATTGATATCGCTTCGCTATCACTTATAGTTTCTTACTAATTAATATGTAAATGGTTGAAATGAAATGGGACAATCTGAAACGCATACCTAGCGAAACCGGCAAAGCATTCGAAATAAATGGTAGATTTTGATAACTGATTATGTTGCCCAAACTGCAATAAAATGTGTGCGAAATAGAATACCTAACTATATATCCCTTGTTGCGAATATGGCGAATCGGCTAGTACGGATATACCCCTGAGCAATTAGTTGGGTGGGCTGGCGAGAAAACCGGAGACCCCCAGGAAGATGTTCTATAGAGCGGCAGCAGAGTGTGGGGTGGGTGGGGGCGGTGGCTCTCACCTCCTGGGGCTGTGGGGCCCCCCGGGGGGCTCGCGTCGCGGGGGGCACGCTCTATGACGCCCGCGTCCCCGGGCCCCGTCGCCGCGGCAACAGTGTCGGCACAGTTTCAACGGCGGGTACAGACAAAGGCACGGAACCAGCAAACTCAGCAGCGCCAACCACACGCCGTGGGAGCGCTGCCGCTCGCTCAACGGCTCGCCCCAGCAGCCGGTAGAGTTGGTCTCGCGGCCCCGGCAGCGGTCCAGCAGGGCGCTCGCGCACCCGTAGCAGCTGATGTTGCGAATAAGTAGGTCGCAGAGATCGGGCGACTCGTCGCAACGACTGCCGTCCCCAACCTGGAACATCGTGGAGCAGTAGCTGCACCGGACCAGTTCGTCCGACGACCTACTCGAACCCACCGACTCCCGTCCCGATGTCACCGACGCGGTTTGGCTCTCCCGTCGACGTTTCCGCTTCACCGAGTCGTTCCGTTTCTTTCGCCACTTCCCCCTGCAGTCCTCCGAGAGGCACAGACCCGGGGACATCGTGAAGGGGACGCGGGGCACCTTTCCGCTCGCGTCCACTCGGCGGGGTTTAGAGGATGACTTCGTCGTGAAGAAGTCGGGCTCCCTCATGATCTTTATGTAGTAATCGTAATCGGTGGTCGAGGTGGTGGATGTCGGGTGGATGGGGCTCGCTTGGGTGCTGATCGGGGTGTACCTGACAGGATAAATAGATTGGAGTTGAGGGCGCGGAATAATAAAGAATATTAGGAATATTAAAGTTCAAATTAATGACCATCACCCCTACTGGGTGAGATATAATTTGTATTCTTGCTTTCATTTGTTGGCTACAAGCGTTTGAAAAATGTGTATCTGGCAATATTGCACCAATAAGCTGGCCGTTGCAAGGATTCCAAACATATAAAGCAATTTGAATTTCGTTAAAAAATTGCTGAGATATGAGCGATTAAAACTTGCATGGATTTGCATCTGGGCGAGGCTATTTTATTCTATTAAATACACCGCATGGTAGATTATTTTCTAGAACACTCAGCCGATGGACTAATAATCGAAAAGGATAAGATTTTTTATGTTGCCATTATAAAAGTAGGCCATAATCCTAGCTGATTAATTTACAGAAGTGATTTAACTAAATTCACCCACTGTAAGTATAGTACGGGGGGGGGGGGGGGGGAATTATCGAAATAGGGTCACACTTAGCATCAAAAAATTAACATCAATATCACCAAAAACGGTTTCCATTCTATATCCTAAAAGTACAGTATCTAAAGTGTAGGAAATGGGTATGGATAAGTAAATATTTGACGGCTTAGAACAAATACCGGTACTGGGATATAAAGTCTCGTTGGAACTTAACCATATAATTGTGCTAATAATTTGCCTTTTTCATATTAATTTAAAAAGAATATGATATGCACTATCATGCAAATTTTAGAAGCACCACTTCAGTAGAATATTTCATAAAAAACAGAATCTTGCATTCCAATAAGTCTTCCTGCCAAAAAATGTTTTGTAAACTACTGCTGGAAGTTCCGCCAGTCACAGAAAATAAATAGTAAAGTTTAGTTATACTGAAACAGAAAGGCTTTCTGGCAAACTTTCCTTCCCACAAATTCAGATAATCTCATGACCAAAATACTTGAGCAATATTAATGTTATCCGATAAAAGGAATACCTAAATTGGAAACAAACTAAAAAATTCCGTCAGTCACATGTGACTGACGGAATTTCACATTAAAATTGCTCATGCAGATTGGTCAGGAGAATATCTGTATTTGAGGTACCCGTAAATAAAGTTTGCTAGAAAGGCTTTGTGTTTCAGAATAAATAAACTTTACTACTATTTTCTGTGACTGAATTTTCAGTAGTGAGTATAAAAATTTAGGAGTATTGGTAATTTTGAACATTTGGCCAGAAAAAATTGAATCTACCGGTACCCAAATCAAAATATGTGAATATTTTGACATTCTGTTGCAACAAACTCGAGGAGACAAAAATGAGGACTGACGAGACCGCATAGAAACTGAAGAGACGACTTCAATCCCATGTAACAAACTGACATAACCTTTCTACTTTAGTACCGGTCCATATTGGTAGTTGTGCTTTGTTCTTTAATATTATACAATATTGCTATATTATTCCAAAAATAATGAATAAACAAATATAAATATGTGAATTGATTAATTTTTTTAAAATATAACTAATAACTATATCAATTAAGATAATTATACCGGTAATAAATAAAATAAATAGTACCTGAAATAATAAAAATAATAAAAAAATAAATCTATTATATCACAAATATTGTTTATAAACAAAAAATATCTGACTATAAAAAGTTAAAATTACTTCGGAATGTTTCTGCTAGGAATTAATGTTTGATGGTTCCATTTTGTTCCGTCAGTCACATTCCGTCAGTCACATTCCGTCAGTCACATTCCGTCAGTCACATTCCGTCAGTCACATTTTGTCACTACAGAGATATAGTTCTATTACTGACGTTGTTGGCTGCCCGATGTTAAAAATAAGGGCTTTCGGTTTAGCACATTTGAATCACTATTCTCCAAAAAATCGAACTTTATGCCACGCCAAACATATGTCATCAAAAAGTGGTCCTAATTGTTAAAGTGTAAAACAGTAAGATAGGAAACGTACCGCTGTACCGGTGTTCCTCCTATATCTTTCATATCTTATATATAGTTTGAATATCCCGCCACCAATATACTACATATATACATTTGACATTCTCACCTCTTTCTTTAACATAAACGTAATAGGGTAGTAACAGAAAAGAAACATAAAATAAGGAGTCCAATAAATGTCCAATAATACTAACTAGTCATAGTTTTTTTTTTTTTTTTTTTTATTGAGTCTGACTGAGTTTATGCGTTTCTAGAGTATTTATCAGTGAGTTTGTTGATGCACCCTTCTTAGTTAGAGAGTTGGCCAACTGATGATAGGTATCAACCCATTGTAGATCACTGATCTCACCTTTCTCCAACATTTCGCGGATGAGTCGTATATCTATCCGAAGGCGCTTCTCTGTTAAGCTTCCTTTATCAGTGTATATATTGTCAATAAGTGATTGACTATCAGTATATATATATATTGGAATTGTGGTCGATAATATTTCACCAAGAACTGATGCCAGTGAGTAGGCATTATCAATAGCATGAACTGCAGCTAATGTTTCAGCTGCTAAACTGCTACGTGCTACCCGCCTGAGTTTCTTTGACTGCCAATCTAACAAAGCTCCATTGTTTGTACAATCCGAAACAAAAATAAGATAACCCCCTTGGGAGCTTCCATCATCTAAATTTCCATAAGAAGCATCGGTATAACATATGATCTTCAAATCTTGCAGATTCAATCTGGGAAATTTCAATACCATAGCGAATGACTTTACACGTCGAACGATTTTATTTGCATAAAATATGTCATTAATCTTGGGGTCTTTTAATTTACTGCTCAAGTTACAAGTATCAAAACTAATATCTGGTCGACTTTGTGTAGCAATCCAATTGAGTTGCCCACATAGCGTTTGAAGAGCTTTAAACTCCTTGTTGGTAAGTTGCGAATCCTTATTTCTGTTACTTGCCAAGTCAATTGGCTGAAGCTTCTCAATATAACGATGCTGATCCAGTAAAATACCATGGCGATTTTGCCTCAACTCCAGACCAACATGTTTAAGGACTGTATCTTTCTCAATTCCAACAACAAAGACCTTTCTTAATTCATTAATAATTGTACATTCGAATTCAGCTGTTCCTGCCCAAAGTTCATCATCAACATGCATAGATAAAATGCCACCAATTACACCATTACTTTCCCAGTAATATAAACAGTCATCATTCATTGATCTTTTCATTCCTATTTGTTCTAAAACCTTCTTTACTTTCATGAACCACTTTCTTGGTGCATCTGATAAACCATCAACACATTTCTTTAGACACCAAAGTTGACCTGGTTTCTTAAATTCCTGTGGAGGCTCTAGGTAAACTTCTCGATCTATTTGCTCACCCTGTAGAAAAGCAGTCTGTATATCCATTGAATGAATGGTCCAATTGGTAGTTGCTGCTACTGATAGTAACAAGCGGATATTTTCTTTCTTTCCAGTTGGTGAAAATTTGGCAAGTTCTGCTGTCTCTTCCTCGAACCCTCGTGCAACTAATCTCGCTTTTAATCTGCCGTCATTTTTCATTGTACAAACCCACTTAGTAGATAGCCTATCTTGACCCACATCATCTACAGCCTTATATACATTATGCCGGTCCCACATCTGTACTTGGTATACCTTGGCTTCAGCATATTTATCACTAACAACATAGTCATTTAAATAAACATCTTCAGTACCATCGCTAACTGGTGTATTATTATCTGTCCATTCGTCAATGTCAGTACCAAAGTCAAAATTATCACAATCATCCTGCCTTTCTTTAGGACCAGTAAATTGTACATTTAAGCAATTTCTGTACTTTCCTGTTGCTTTTCCAGCTCTGCTAAGCACAATTCCATGACACCAGTTATCTTCACCTTTAAGACGAAATGATATTTTATCATTAATCTTTGGTAGTGTTAATTTTGCAGACTCTCTGATGGTATGACTCTGGGTATCATGAATGCCTTCCTTAGCAACATTAGCAGCAATCAGACCACTAGAAGAATTACCCTTTTGAACATCATTAATATCATCATCATATTCGTCAATACATATGATGTCATCCTCAACATTATGCAGATTACTGTTGACCTCAGATAAATTATCAGGTACACTAGTGGTTTGATTTTTTTGATCAAATGCAACATCGCAGGTCTTCAAAAGTCTTAAACTATGAACCTTTACAACCGAACCACCATGTTTTACATAAACTATCTTACCATCGCGGCCAATAACCATTCCAGGGCCCTTCCATTCAGCTGAATTATCCCGCTTGTAGAATACGCTGTCCCCTTGGATATAAACATCATCCTGTGATCTGATGTTGTGTCGCATTGCTCTTCTAACTTTCTCAGAAGATTCCGCTTGTATACATATTTCTCTGGCTCCATGAATGGCATTTAAATGCTTAGCTACTATTTGAGATGACGTGACCCCCTCTAAAGCAGGTAATTGATCATTCAGGACGCAAGGGAGGTTGGGGTTCTGTCCAAAGACAAGTTGATATGGGCTATATCCATTAACATTATGTAAACAATTCTTAGCATTAACACACCAAGCCAATCCAGTTTCCAAATCATACTTGCAATCACTCATAAGTTTCTGTAACATATCCTTTAAAACACCATTATGCCTTTCATTCAGACCATTTGACCAAGGACTTTCTGCTGGGGTTGGAATAAGTTTAATATTAAATTGCTCAGCCATTTCTCTAAAGGTAGAATTATCAAACTCACCACCATTATCAGACATGATTTGCTTTGGAGGGCCATAAATGGCCATCCAACAGCGAATGAATTTGTCAGCAATCACAGATTTTTCCTTCGTTCTTACCACAGCAGCACCACTCAACCTTGTCATATGATCAATCACATGTAGAATCCACGTTTTATTGCCCCATTGAATCAGATCTCCCGCCACAGTTTCATTGAACTCTTTGGCCAATGAAAATCCAACAACAGGCCTAGGTTTTGGCTTCTTATACTTCTTACACACTGAACATGTCTCTGTAACTTTATTCACCTCACAAGTAATCTCTTTGCTGGATAACCCCGCATCCTTAATTAATCCTAATAGCCTGTCAGCTGAAGGGTGTGCAAATTGCTTATGTAATTTTAGTGCCATCTTTTTAACATCATTAACACAATTTTCAGTGAACAAAATGACATTTTCAATACAAGGAAAATTTTCCTTTGGTGTCAGTAATATGCAATAATGACCAGATGTAGATTTTCTTAATAATATGTCTTGATCAAGTATGTTAGCAGTATCATTATCTAAATTGATAACACACTTGGCTCTTTTTAGTGATTGTTTACTCAAAAGTAACGGTATATGTTTGTTTACCACATCTGTTGCCACCATGCAATATTTTTCACCTATAAACACAGGTATTGTTACCTTTTTCTTAGAAGCAACCTTTTCACCATCACCAAACCTAAATTTAGTGTTGCTATATTGCTCTATAACATTATTGCTAGCAAACTCACCTAGAGATTCCAGATAAACGGACAACCATTCTTCTCCACATACTGTTGAAGTACAACCAGTATCCAATATACCATGATTAAATGTTTCTAGAACAAATGTCGATTGTTCTTCTTCCGGTTTAATAAACAGTGTTATATATACATCATTATCGATACCGGTACCCCCATCTTGATAGTTATTAGGGGGTTGATAGTCAGAGCAGTCTTTTTGAAAATGGTGTGGAGATTTACAACTTCGACACAACATTTGTTGACCATCGGCATACCTGGGATTATTAGATACTCTACCATATGTGATCGACCCACCACGTCTGATACTGGTACCGGTACTACTACCTCGAGAATCAAAACGTCCTCGATTATATGAATTATATGATGGTCGTCCAGCTGATCTACTTCTAAAATTAGGCCTACCTCTAATATACCGACCACGTGATGTAAAATAAACAGATTGTTCATCATCACAGTCCTCCAAATAACCTTCCTCATATAAATTATGATTATCCTCACAAAGGAATGTATCCTCAGTCTCTTGCTTGACACGCACCGCAGTTGTACGCCCACTATCAGCACCTGTAAACATCACCTTTGATTCCCCAAAGATACGTTTTAATGCTGTCTTCATTTCTTGGTATTTTAAATCCTTTACTGCTGTTAGAGCCATTTTTCTCTCTGAATCTGACAAATTCGCCTTATCTAAAAGCTCAAAAGCTAAAACTCCATCCCCGATACTCATGTCATATTCTTTGGCTTTGTTATACCGTTTCTCAAACTCATTGATAAAGTCGGAAATAGTCTCTACATCTTTCTTCTTTAAATATTTAAACAACGAATAGGCTTCGTAAGCACAGTCGATTTTATCCTTCAGATAAACTTCATCGAGTTTTCTAAGTAACGTTTTAACTCCGTCATCTGCATTTAGTTGTTCAATGGGTACCTCTAAAGCTTTATCCTTAGCTTTCCTT